>QFET01018516.1:0-28471 GCA_003316355.1 Tuber calosporum | reverse complement strand
CCTGTCTGCCCCTGGCATGTCCAGGGCCTCCCTACGGCATGTTGCCCCGCCCACCCAGATGGCGCCCAGCCCCTCTCCAGCCCCCTGTGATCCTATGGGCTCTGCCCTGTAATGGATTACACAACCATCTGTCCCACGAATGAGGCCCCTAGGGCCTAGTCCTTTCTCTCCCTTGCTCAACACAACTGCCTGGGTAGCTGTCATGTGTTCTCTTCATTTTTTAATTCTTTAGTTGAACTTTCCGTTCCTGTTTCCCTGGTCTGTATCTAGGACCCTCCTGTGTTTCATGGTTGTGTCCCCAGTTTTTCGGGTTTCAAGTCCTTCTCCCCTCCATGCTGCTCCCCTAAAATACCACGCGTGGCTTGCTATGTTACTTCTTCCCTACTTTCTATGAGTGTCATACTTCCCGTTTTCTTTACGAGATCTGACACTATGGGCCTTGATTTTTTCCAGATGGTTGAACTGTTTAGTTTTTCCTTTTCACACCTACGGGTACTGAACTCATATTCACTGCCAATGAGGGCCTCCTCGTGACATACTATTTCTCCTCTTGCATTGTTTCCCCTAGATGGGTTTCCTATTCTCTCCCTAGGCGATTTCAACATTCACCACCCCTCCTGTGACCCATTACGGGCCCACTCTCCTACTGAGTTAGTGGTTTCCTTTCCTTACTTCTCAAGAGCAGCAGAGCTTGGCTACCACCTCTTGAATACCCCAGTGGTCTTCACCCGCTTCCCTCTGGGCAGCGCTGGCAGGCCCTCTGTTTTAGAACTTTCCTTAGCTTCGCGGCGTTTATTTCCATATTTCTCCTCCTGGAGCATTCCTCTCCCTTCGTCAGGCTCAGATTATTTTCCCATTTTGCTCTCCTTTAGGCATCCCAAGCACTCACAACCACCTCGCCGGTCAAACTGGGCCCTGACTGAGTGGGCCACCCTCTCGCCCCTGCTTGAGAAACTCACAGTCCCTGACACCCCTCGCCTCCCCACCTCTGCTACTCTCTCCTCATAGTTCGACACAAACTTGGGTCACGTTCAGTCCTTATTCCGTAACCACACACCCCTCTCACCTCCGTCCCCCAGGGCCAAGCTCTAGTGGTCACCCCTCCTCTCTACTCTTAGGAAAGAACACTACTGCGCAGCTCGTAAACCCCACTCTACTAGTTCTACTAGTGACATCTCTGGTGCCAGGCTTGTCCGCCTTGGCTACTTCAAAGCCATAAATAGAGCAAAAAAGGCCCACTGAATATCCCTCCTCGTGCAGGCCACTCCCTCATCCCTCTGGGCCACCAAACGACTAGCCCTATGTTCTGCCACAACCAGCTTCCCTACCCTCCCAGGGTCCGACACTGCAGAGTCCTTTAACAGTGCTATCCTCAACCACTTCTTTCCTCCTCGTCCCTCCCGGCACGCCCCCTCCATCCTCCACCCCTACTCCGATGCTCCAGAGCTGTCTGAAGATAAGATCTCTACCGCTCTGAAGGGCCTCCTCCTCATCCTATGCGCCGGGTACTGATACTGTCCCCTATGGGGTATGGAAAGTGGTCCACCACACCAACCCTTCCTTATTAGTCGCCCTCCTCTCCCCTCAGCTCCTCCATGGGTTCCACCCTCCCTCCCTTAAAAAAGCCAAGGGAGTAGCCCTCGACAAGCCAGGGAAGCCATCCTACGACATTCCGCCCTCCTTTTGGGTCATCTTCCTTCTCCAGACAATCTCCTAGGTTCTTGGGATAATTGTCGCCTCCTGCCGCGCCCTCGTTGGAAATGCCCGTGCTCTCCACAGTCCTAACCAATTTGGCTCCCTTGTGGGCCTTTCCTCCTTTGACGCCGTCACCACCCTTGCCCATACAGTACGCAACCTCCACCGCCCAGCCATACGCGTCTCCACCCTCTTCCTTGATATCAAAGCGGGTTTTGACAACGTGGATCCCGACTTTCTATCCTCTGTACTCAGGAAAAAAGGGGTCAACCACTACCTTATCTCATGGGTCCGGTCCTTCCTCACTGGCAGCACCTGTCGTCTTCTCTTGCAGGGTTGCCCTGGAATCTTTTCTTCCGTTTCTGTTGGCACGCCTCAGGGGTCTCCTGTATCTCCTTTGCTTTTTGTTATTTATGTTTCTTCCCTTCATTTTTCCCTCCCCGGGGGCCTTATACTTTCCTATGTTGATGACTTTGCATTGACTGTATCATCTCCTTCCTATCGCCGCAATGTTCAGCTGCTTCAAGCTGGCTTTTCCAGGATCAAGCGTCGCGTAGAAGCCTGAATATCCCCTTCTCAGTCCCCAAGACGGAGCTCATTCACTGGCGCACCAAGAACCAGTTTGGCTCCCCTTGCATTATCCCCATACACTTGGATGGTCAGGTCTTCCATCCTGCCAACTCCCTCAGGTGGCTGGGTTACTGGCTCACCCCATCCCTCTCCAGATCAACTCACTTCCCCTAACGGCTTGCCCTCGCTCAAGGTGCCTTCTCCACTGTCGGTAGAATTTCCCCACCAGGGGCTGGCCTCTCCCCCCACTTTTGCCACCGCCTTGCTGTCTCCCTCCTCCTCCCCATCCTCACCTATGGGGCTGTCCTCTTCATACCCTCACGCAGTATGCTACAGCACACGGACCTCTTCTGGCATCAGATCCAGAGATAGCTTACCAATTGCTTCCGCTCTACCAAACTCTCGGTCCTCTGTCTTGAGAGCTGCCTCCCTCCTATCGGCCTCCTCTGCGCCCATCGCTGTAGGCTTGCAGCGCTCAGACTGGCATGTGCCCCACCCACTATCAACCCAGCCGCAGGGCGGCTCCCCCTGGACTTTCCCTCCCTCCTGCATTCTCCTGCCCCTGACTCGTGGCGTCACCTCACACTGTGCCTCCAACCCAATGTAAATCTCCGCACTGGAAAACTGCCCCTCCCTCTCTGCCTGTCCGCAACCACCTCCCAGTGGATGCTATGGCCCACCTCACCCACAGCATTCCGGGATTATTGTCCTCAGCCCCCTTGCCATTTGCAGATCTCACACCTCTCTGTCCTCCTCTTCCCCCGCTCCCTGCCATGCGGGCCGCCTATAATGGCCTTAGGAGGCGTGCGCACCAGATCCTCATCAACGACTGGGGAGAGGCCTGCCCTCACACATACTACGACCCCCACAAACCGTTCCTGTCCCCCCCCCCTTTCAAGGGCCTTGGCAAGTTTATGGCAGGCCACATTCACCAAATGTGTGCCCAAAATAGTCACCTAGCCCTTCATACCTCCTGGGCCTCCGAAGGGGAGTCCACCCTCGGTCCACAATGGTGGGCCTTCGACAATGACTTCCTGCACGCCACACTCCCCTGAACTGCCACCACTGATGCCCGCAGACGCCACCTCCACGGTATCGTGGGGATAGGCGCGGACGACCCCACCTGGTCTTCTATACCACTCCTCCTCAATCTGGTCCCCTATTTACAAGAGACGCAGGTCAGCTTCCCTCCGGACCTGTTTCTATCCCCCCCCTCATCGCCACCTCCTTTGGTTGCCCCAACCCCCATAGGGTCCCTTGCCCCCACTCTCTTTTCGTCCCCTAGTTCTTGATAATAAGTGGTTTTTCCGCACCTGATCGCTTGGTTTCTGTATGTTTTCTTGGCTGGTTTTTCCATTCTTGAGTTTACCGTACGAGGTGTATGGACAGTTACCTGTCCCGTTGGAACTTTATGTGCCGTTGGTTTCTTTTGTTTTTAGTTTTTAGAATTAAGGTTTTGTTTATGCCATAGCTAGCACTCCATGCAAGTTCATGTACCTTAACAACGAATATATGCAATAAAAAAACAATAAAAAAAAAAAAAAAAAAAAAAAAAAAAAAAAAAAAAAAAAAAAAAAAAAAAAAAAAGAAGAAAATGGCCAGTAGTTAGGACCCTTCATACACCCATCTAAGTTCTTTCCAATGAAAATACTTTACCTTCTTACCATCCTACTCCTCCATTGGAGTTGTGCCATAGCAATCAAACGGTTAAGATATCAATACACTGTAGGCATAAGTTTAAGGGCAATAGTAGATCTTCGCCTAGTACTACTCCTTGCAATTGTAATCCTCCCTTGTTGGCTCAGATTAATGCCACTCCCCCTTACAACCCTAGTTCAATCTCGGGACATTAAAGATTACCCAGTCATACAGGTTCTCCTTACCAGCTAGTGGTTACCTGTTGCACCAAATCTGATGGCATAGGATCGTAACATTTGGTTGTGTCACCTTAGCAACACTAAACTACAAAGGGTTGGCCCTACCAGTCACAATATTGAGCTCAGAGAAGGCGAAATCGATACTGCGATCTTTGGGCTTGCACTAGAACAAGTACTCAGCAAAAACCTGTCCCGTAGCCAGTCCCTAAGAAATGCAATCCTGTCACATCAGAACCGGCCTATCCTACAGGATCCCTAGAAGCAGAAAGAGTATGACCAGCAAAGATTACCACTCCCGGACAAGCTGTGGTACCAAGAGGGGCACGAATCATATTAGCAGGATTTACAACAATACAATTCCAGGGATTCCTAACACTGATCCACATTCAGAGAGAATCTATCAACAACTAAATCAAGGTGTAAAACCCTCCTACCTTTTATAGAATAAGGACCAAACTCTGAACCTTCCTAGTACAATGCCAATTGTACTTTGAAGCTATCCAGGAAACTCGTCATACTGTAAGAACTATATATGTTAAAAGCTTGCGACAAGATGGTGCAGCACGCTGGATAACTCCTTATCTGGAACGAAGGTAGACTGCAAATTGGACTACCTACAACAACTTTACTATTGCACTGACGGAAAGGTTTGGCAATGTAGATGCAGAATATTCAACAAGGTCCAAATTGGACACCAAGAGATATTGAAAAAACCAGTAACAGAATACTGAAACTTCATCCTCTAGAGTGCTACAGAAGCCAAGGAAGCTGGCTTTACCATGTAATGTTAATTCCTGAAAGGCATTAAATAGACACTGCAGGACACATGAATGCAGACCATATGGTAGCTGCTAGGGTGGATTATCTGAAAGGATAGGGAATCGAAAAGGAAAACCGAATCAACATGATCAAGGACCTCCAGGGCAACACCAGTGTTGCGTGCTGACAACAGGAACCTCTCAAGAAACAACTATGGTACATGGAACTCCAGCAATATTATGGCAAGTAGGTGAGATCCAGTGGGTCTCGACAAACCAAGAAAGATGCCAAGACTCTACCTCACCAGGGCAGAGTTCATGAGCAGGAGGAACTCCAACGTCTACCATAGCTGTCTCAAACAAAGCCATAGAATCAACAATTGTTGAAATGTGATAGATGAGAAAGACTATAAGAGGCAGTTCAACTACAAGGATAATAATAAAAGTTGAAAACAATGTGCCTACTTGCGGCAATTAGAAACCAGAGAAAGGACTGAAGAGTCAGGAAATAAGGAAGTACACAGTGAGAGGTGGTCTATGGGAACCGAAAAATAAAGGCATTGGAATAGCCAACACCTATGCGGCATTATCAAACATCGAAACCTTGGAACATCAAAATAACAGTTCAATTTCCAAAATGCGTCTAAATAGCAGGGATACGACAGTCAACCTAAATTCAATGAGTACCTCAGGTCTGACAGAAAACTTTATGGACAAAGAATTTAGCTAACGACACGGAATACAAATAATTAAAGAAAAAAAAACGATAGAACTCTACCTTGCAGATGGGGAGCCAATTACTATGGGAGCTATTACCCATATAGCGGAAGTGGCGCTGGACATTGGCACCCATAGGGAAGTGATCACTTTCAAATCGCAGATTTGCCCAACCAAGTGGCTAGTAATGGAATTCTATTATATTTATAATACTACTATTAACTTTATCAAGGTTATTACTTATTTGTGTTTATCTCTAATAAGCGCTACTAATTAGTTTTCTCTTCCTACTTAGTTATGACTTTCAAAGTGACTATTTGTGCCTTGTTTTGCTTATCATTAAACCCTGCTTGCTTCTACCCATTTGTGTATCTGTATTCTCCTACTATCGTTATTGGATTTGTATAGTATTAGCATTTTCTTGTTCCTTCCTGTTTGGATTCATTGAGGTGTTTTGTTAGCTCCATCCTCCCGCTTTTAACCCTCTGTTTTCCGAATATGGTTACCTCGTTATGCTTCCTCTGTTAGCATGTTGTTAGACAAGATGTTTGCCCTTTTGTTAAATTTTCTAGCTACAATCTTTTGTATTTAAAGATCCTGTAATCCCTCAAGGATTCAGACTCTCAAGCATGCCAGGACTATTTTCTTTAATACTACAAATTGAATGGTCAATCTATTATTTCTAGACCTTTTACGTTTTCTATTCAAGACCTATCCATCGACGCTTCTCCCCCTATCCTAATAGTATCTCCATGGTCCCTTCAAGATTCCAGAGATATTTGGTAAAAGGTTACATTTTTTGTCTTAGACTCAAGTATACCTTGGATCTTGGGCAGAGGACTGATTACCCTACACCTACCTTGACCTTGCAGTACTAGTACACCTCCATGTTTCCAAGAAGGCCTTGAGTGGACTCCTAGCGAGACCAGCCCTTCCTAGCTACCAACCATCTCGGTTCCTTGAGATACCAGAAGGCACTTTACTAGAAGATCAGTAGCATTCTCCTAAGAAGTTCAAAAAGCATTGCCATTACCCCCCCTGCATGGACAACGGAGTAATCTGAATATTCTTCTGCAGCTAGCAGCACCAGCGAAGAAGAGGACCTACACATAGCCCAAGATCAACACCAAGCCCTAGACCACGACAACGCCTAAGTCCAAGCCCAAGTCCCAAAGATGCTCCACCAAGAAGTTCAATCCAAGAGAGAACCAAGCCATTAATCAGACCCAAGTCCTTAATCAGAACCAGCTTCCTCTCCAGAGGGCACTCTAGGGCCAGCACCCCCAGCCTCCGCAACTAGACTACTTAGTCTACCAACAGAACCAAGAGAACCCAGCCCTGCACCTGATCATTTACAAAGTCCACCAAGACCACCTAGTCCACCTAGTCCACCTAGAAACCCAAGCCCTGCACCTATCGCCATGTCTGTCCCACCAGAGGGAAATAATCATTATAAATGGCTTGCGCCATGTACATTCACGCGAGACGGTAAAGATCGAGACACTTTGCGAAACCACTAATGGTTCAACACAGTGCACCAAGATATTGCCAACTTTGGTATAGCTGACAATACTCCAGAAGGCCGGTAAAACTATGGATCCTATTGCAGAGACAAAGCCCTTCATATATTTACCCTATATGAAGCATCCCAAGGAGACCACATTGTTGCTAGACACAAACAGAAATTTGAGGCCTACTTTCTTCCTTCCACATCTACAGATACCATCAGTGAACAGTGGCTACAGGTCAAGCAAGCTACTAGTAGAAAAACAGCACAGATTACCGATACTGTAAACACACTTGAAACCTGATGTGACTGTCTCCCATCAGAAACAATTGCGTACTATTTAGCGAAGCAGAGTCTCCCGGATGCCTGGGATATCAAGCTCTAGTGGGAAGTGAAACCATATCTCACTTCAGACACCTCCTTTGACCACCTAGTTGAGATAGTAGTAAAGGGAGAGGCAATTACAAACTCTACCGGACTCAATGGAAATCGTTAAGGAAATGTAACATCAAATTTAGTTTCCCAGCCTGCACCCAAAGACCCCCAGAACTCCACCCAGGAAATCAGCCAAGGTTCTCCAACAATACCTACCAGCAGCCCGGAGTATCACAGGCTAAAAAGGATCGATGCACGAGAGATCATAACGTGTACAATTGTGGAAAACATACACACTACACGGATACTCCCTTGAAAAGAAGAAGCATAGGAGCACCCATTTGCAGGGAAATGGAGGCCCTAGTGGATCTAGGAGAGGTTTGAATGTCAGAGGAATGTACCAGACCCAGGCTGACATTCCCCATTCAAAGGAATCAGTCACAGTTACAACCAACCATACAGGACCCAGTAGAACTCAATCTCAAGCACTCGAAGCCTACATCACAGTCAATGGCTATAAAGGAAGGGCAATATTCAATTTCGGTACTATAGGACACAACTTGATATCGGAAAGGTTTGTCAATACTCTTCAAATCCCTACCCGTGATTCTGAAGCTCCTATCTACCTGAAGTTGGCATTTAAACGATCACACTCAATAATCAACTATGTGGCAAAGTGGGTTGTATATAATAACAAGCAAAGCCACAATATTTCTTAAGCGCTATACTGTTCCCTGTGCAACTACGATATCTTCCTGGGAATGCCTTACCTCACCACCGACCATGCTGTCATATATTGCGGAAAATCTATTATTATCTTCCATGACAAAGGAATTACCTTGACCTACAAAAAACTAACCCATGCACGATTTTCCACTATTAATGAAGCAGATGCCCTTGACTTCATATCCGAGTTTCCTACAGTATTCCCTGGCAAGAAGACACTGGATTTACCACCCTTGAGATAAGTCAACCACAATATCCAGCTGAAAGGCACAATTTTGGTCTATAACCCGAGATTCTTCATATTCTCAGACAAGATTATGCCTCCATAAAGAGCATTAATTGAAGAGTGGAAAGTAAAAGGAATCATTAACCTAAGCGAGGAACATAATCCAGTCAACATATTCCCAAAGTTGAAATCCATTGGCGAAATCAAACTCCTTGCAAACCTTCTACCCGGAATGATATTGCCATCAAGGACCAAGGAGTGATCCCCAACCAAGCCATGATACTCTGAACTGTTGCCAGAGTAATGTTCAGATCCACCATGGACCTAGCAAATTGGTATTTCAAAATTCGTGTACTCCCTAGCAATTAGAAATATACCACTATCAGACACCCTTAGGATCCTTTGCATGCCCAGTTATGCTGCAGGGAGATGCCAATTCCCCCTGCTACAGCTATGAGAGTTATAGAGTTTATCCTAGATGGATTTATAGGAAGGTTTGTTAGGGCCTACATGGATGACATTACCATATACTCAGAAACAATAGCGGACAACATTTCGCATAACAGATCAGACTTGGGAAGACTGGAGGAGTATCAAAAAAATCATCACCAGCTATGTGCAAATTCTTCGCCACCTAGCTCTCACTCCTAGTACATGTTATAGATGAGAGAGGAAATTCATGCAAACCCGTAAAATATTCAATCCATCCAAGACTGGCCCATACAAAAATCGAACAAGGATATTCAGATCTTTATTGGGCTTTTGAGATCTCATGTACAAATACTTCCACACCTAGCCTCCACCACTGACCCTCTCTCATACCTAATTTCCCAAGATATGTTTGAATAGCGACCATGACATGAAGAAGCATTTAAACAGGTTAAGTGTTTGGCCAAGGATACAATTCCACTCCGCCCCATCTCATATAAGACATCAGCTAATACAATATACCTTATTACTGATGCTTCTAAAGTGGGATCAGGAGCATGGGTTTGGAAAGGACCCTCCCCTGAGATAGCATACCCTGCCGCATTTCAGAGCAGACAGTTTGCAATAAGTCAATTACACTACCCTGGCCATAAACTGGAACCTTTGGCAATTGTGGATGCCATTTAAGCATTCCATCCCATGTTATATAGCACCAAGTACACTGTTGTGTCTGATAACAAAGGACTATCCGTTTTCCTGAAACAGACTAACCTTTCTTACCATTAAACTACATGGTGCTGGTTCATGCAATCCTATGACTTGGATATCATATGCAGATCTGGCAAACACAATGGCCTTGCAGCTGCACTCTCAATGATTTATGAAGATACACCACTTGGAGAAAACCAAATACCTGCATATCCTACATAAATGAAGCCTCTAAAGACGAACTCCTCCCCCATTATCACTCTATCAAGACACTACCACAACATCGCCTATGCCTAAGACCCCTCTTCTGCTCTCACCCTCCAAGTACCCTTGCACATTTTTACTCCTAAACACTACTCCAGGTGGAATTCACATCATGACACCAGCTCATACCCCACCAGCTCTCAAGAGGTGAGTCACCACCCAAGTTGTGTTGAAGAAGCCATGGACAAAGCCACAGATACCCACGAGATTGCAACAAATGCCATTCTAGGTTTTGAAATTGTAGAGACCTCCTTCAATCTCAGTTACTCTGAGGAGCCAACCCAAACCAGGGTAGATATAGCGCGAGCTAAAGCTCAACTGCGGGGCTTTGCGGCGAGAATTAATAATGCTCCTGGTAATAAGAACCAACCAGTGCACCCAGATGATCTCACCAAATGCTTTAAACAAATCCATGATTCTATCATTAAACTGGAATCACTTGCAGTCAGCACCTCCAAAAATTTCACCCCCAGCAGCACATTTACTGCAACCTACCCTTAGCCATAATCTGGCCATCCTCGACTCCCAGTTAATGTAGTTGACTGAGTTTTCCAATCTAATAGACAAAGTACCATGCACTGTACTGCCTGTGTTGGGGACGAATACCAAACCTACATAAATGAAAAGAATACATAATACTTTGTCTCATGATCTCGTGATATTCTAAGACCCCGGCCTCTTTACTTTTCCTCCAACTTTGTCTCCCCTCATCATCCCAAGTATATAGCAGAACACAGATGGGCTGTTTTCTCCACCACCTTATTATGCTGATAGCTACACTGTATTTCATACAGTTATTAATAAGGGAAAAGAAAGAAAAATAACTGATATCGACTAAGGATTGGATCTAGCTAGGCCTGACGTACCTGTCGAATATGAGGAATACTTCTTTAATCAGTCATATTCACGGCTTGACCTTTGCGCTTTTCAGCTTACTAACTAAATGTAAGAAAAGAGCTACTCGCCTATATGAAATGGCACCCAACATGACCCTCTCCTGGAGGTAGTTACTAAGGCTATCAAGGATGCTGAATGGCTCTTATATGATGGAGTTCTCATCAGAAAGGTGAAGGATAATCATAGAAAAAGTCCTTATATCATCTATGAAGCAAATATAATAGATGAAAACATCAGAACTGAAATTGTCCTTATTTTCCATGAACAAATGGCACATATGGTTTGGCAGAAATGTTTTGAATATAGTTCAAGACACTTTTACTGACTCTCTATAAGGAACAATTTCAAGCTCTATGTCCGCAGATGCTACCTAAGCCAGCTCAACAAGCATCCTAGGACTCTCCCTGCAAGATTACTCACCCCTATCCCACTCCCCAAACAGCCATTCTTGTCCCTTGAAATTCACTTTGCAGGACCTATTCTTAGCGACTCTAAGCTGGAACTCATCATGGTTGTCTTGTATTAATTAGGAGTTTTACCTACCTCATACAAGTCTCCCAGAACATCAAAGCAGTCCAAACAGCTCACACCCACATTGAACGAGTTTTATCTATTCAGGATTTCCATCCCTCTGTACTCTCTGATAGAGACACCAAGTTTACATCACGTTTTTGGACTGAGCTTATGGCGAATCTCAATGTTGATCTCAATATGGCAACAGCTTACTATCACCACACCAATGGACAGTCTGAGCACAGAATCAGAACTGTTCGCAAATGCCTTAGGAACTATGTTAACCCCAAAGGAATCAAGTGTGTTTGCCACCTACCTCCTGTCCAGAGTGCAATCAATCCAGCTCTCAGCGATAGCACAGAACTCTCCCAATTTGAAATCAGCTTTGGGAGACTACCAAACCTTGTCCAAAGCTTCAGACTTCTCAGCACTTCATTACCTGCAGTAGACGAGATTGCTTCCTAGATCATGAAGAACCAACAAGTCGCCTGAGATGAACTCAAGAAGGACTGAGCACGCCAAACTACCTCCTGTGAAAACAGATGAATGGATGGACCCCTAATCATCCCTAATAAAGCTAATGTTATCCACAAGTCAGCACCCTATGTCCATCAGGTAGGAAGAAATCAAGAGCCAGTTAGATCGTGGTTCGGACCTTTCACAGTGAGCAAAGACCCTGACAGAAAGAACAATTACAGAGATATTCTTCCCCAAGTGGTAGCTGGTATCCTCCCATGAATACATTTCAGCCACCCTCGCACTTACATAAGTCTAAACCCCAAGGCCTTTCCAGGAACACTTGAACCCATATCCAAAGAACCTGTCAGCATCCATCCCAATGGACAAGAGCCAGCTGAAATTGAAAAGATACTTAAAGATCTAATCTATCCCTGAAAGAGACAGTTCTTAATCTACTGGAAAAGCTATCACAAAATCGAAGGGATATGGGAACCCCTCTACAACCTAGAAGGCGCCAGCACCCTCATCAAAACCAACTGGTTTGATACCTACAATGAATCTATACCCTTCAGACTCCATTAGTCCCATGACGAGACTTTCTCCACCTGGATGCTCCACAAACCACAATATGCCCCACTCTCACCCCAGCTTGACCCTTACAGATTTTGGAATCCTCTTCATGACTCAGACTACACAGAATCTGATACCTGCACAACACTCTCCACCTTGGATGAATCTGAGATGAAAGGCTAACTGCTTTATGGTATTGTCTTCAAAACTGTGGGGCTAACCTAGATGTAAGGTCCAGATACCAGTGCTGCATATATGTTTACTGATTAAGTAATATGTTTGGGAATTGAGTGCTGTGATCCAAAGATGGGTTGGTCGTTAAGCCTTTTAGGATATTCACTTTTTTTTTGTTAATTTTGTTTCTTTTAAGGGGAATGTAACAGAATCCTATTATCTTTCTACTATTACTACTTACTTGATGTTGGTTATCACTTATTTGGGTTTAAACCTGATAAGTGCTACTATTTGCTTGTTCCTTCCTACTTGGTTATGACTTCCTAACTGGTTATTCTTTCCTTGTTTCACTTATCATTAAACACTCCTTGCTTCTACTCATTTGTGCATCGCTATCCTCCTGCCATACCTAATGGATTTCTATAGTATTAGTGTTTTCTTGTTCCTGCCTGGTTGGATTCCATTTCTGATTTTGTTATCTCCATCCTGCTTCTTTAAACCCTCTGTTTTCGGAATATGGTTACCTTGTTATACTTCCTCTGGTAGCAGGGTGTTGGAAAGGATATTAGCATTTTTATTGAGCTTTCCTAGCTACAATCTTTTCTATTTAATGAGCTTGCAATCCATTAAGGATTCAGACTCCCAAGCATCTCACTACTATCATATTTATTTCTACAAGTTGAACTGTTATTATATTAGTTCCATACACTTTACCTTGTCTGTGGAAGACCTACCGATCGCTGTATCGGTCCCTATCCTAATCCTATCTTCAGAGTCCCTTTGGCATTCTCGAGATACCAGGAAGTATGTTAAAAGGTGGTACTTGGACGGTCATAATTGTGAAGGCAAAACTCAAAAATCGATTGAGAATACAAGCTGCTAAAATTCAACTGCGCGAGGTCAACAACCTGATACCTGAAAAGCTAGCCAGTGCTGGACCTAGTACATGAAGCAGAAGCCCAAGAAGACAATTTGACTATGCAATTCTCCTAGATCCAGGCCAAGGATACGCAAAACATCAAAATAAACTGATTAACGATACTGCTAGAATCCATAACAGAGGATCAATAATGGCGGCAGGACACTAGGTGTATGCGAGCTAGAAGATTGCCATCCCAGCAAGAGACAAGCAATTCTTCAACACAGGAATAGCTATAGGACAACCTGAAGGTAGCTATGGGCAGATAGAACCAGGTAGCGGATTGGCAGTAAAACATTGCCTTTCGGTCTATGCTTGGGTATTTGACGCCAACCACAGAGGGGAAATCAAAGTAGTCCTGGTTAACCTAGGAAAGGACAAATACCCGATGAACAGGGAGACCGCATAGCAGAGTTGATATGCGAAATGATTCTCTTCCGACAATCCACAGAGCTGGAGCAATTAGTTGCAAAAATGAGAGCCCAATCAGAGTTTGGAATTACAGACAAACTAAAGTGCCAAAGATATGATATCAATGAGATCTCCGCTACATCCTTCTCCAGGGTCTACCGACAAGGTCAAATCACTGGAATCCTCAAATGGGTCTACAAGGCAAATGAGCCCAGCATGATCGAAGCTATCAATATCAGTACTGAGTTATCTATCAAGTCAAAGCAAGGGCAAGAAAAAGAGAACATACCTAACCTTGTTCTAATGGAATATCACCAGTACCGCCACATGTTCAAAGAAGAAGAAGAAACTCAGCATCTCCCACACTGACGAAAGCTTGACTTAGAAATCAACCGAAGAAAAGGAGAAACAGTACCAGCAAGGAAGCTATACCATCTGGGAGAAAAGAGTTGGAAAAACTGCTAGAATATATCCGAATCAATAAATACTGAGGCCGGATTAGGGACTCTTCTGCCAGTGGAAGATCCTAAATCGTAGTTGAGAAAAAAGAAGTATGGCTAACTCAGAGTATATGTCGACTACCGAGTACTTAACGAAGTTACCAAACGAAACCAATACCCACTTCCTCAGATTGGAGAAGCCTTGGACAGGCTCACGAGTGCCAATGTCTTCAGAAAAGGGGATATCCGCAACTCCTATTGAAACAACATAATCAAGGACGGAAAGCAACCGAAAACTACATTTACAATAAATTACGGCATATACACATATACTGTTAGGTCATATGGAGTCAAGAATGCGCTAGCCGCATTGTAAAGATGGGTTAATTGGATCTTGAGTGGTTACCTAAATATATGTTGTATCGTCTACCTAGCCGATATCCTTTTATATTCAAAAAACATAGAACAACATCGAAGCCAGACGCAGAAGATTATGGAAGCATTACGAACGGATGGACTGACCCTCAAGCCTTTCAAATACGAATTCAAAAAGAAGTAATAGAATCCTTAGGGTGCATTATGGATAAAGATGGAGGGAGGGTTGATCTGGTCAAAAGTGAGCAATATGGGAATGGAAGCCAACAGAATCTAAAAAAGGCATTCAAGGGTCATGAGGGTTCTCCAACTTCTATCGTCTGTTCATAAAAGCGTTTAGCCACTACGTCATACCCCTATATCAACTGACCAAAAAGGAACACATATGGAATTGGACACAAAAACAACTAGTGGCATTCGATGAAGTTTGAAGACGACTTACCTCAGCACCCATGCTGGATCATAACGATCCTACCAAAGAAATTAGGTTTAAAACTGACACATAAAAATATCGTAAGCACTGGCATCCGATATCAAAAAGGAACAGAGGGGAATGGCAACTAGTAGCCAACGGGTCAAAAAGGATGTCGCCGTCAGAATTCAATTACTACATGCACAACTAGTAACTCCTGGCCCTTGTCCAAGCCTTAGGAATTGAGAAGGTATATAAAGAGAAGCAGCCACTGGGTACTAATTCTCACCAACTATAAGATATTGGTCCCCTTCACCACCACTAATGAACTCAATGACCTGCAAATCCGCTTGCCTGAAACACTTAGCCAATACGATATCAAGATTGAATATCGTTCAGGGAAACTATGAATAAGACCAGATGCTCTTACGAGAAGAGCTGAAGACATGCCAGGAAAAGGACATCCAAGGTTCCTATAGAAATAAATGATTTTATTACCAACAGTAAAATACTTGGAAGCCATGGAAGTGTTCAAATTCATTGAGGAAGACCAAGAGATGTTCAAATCAAGCAAGAAGGATAAGTAGATAAATTATATCCATAAGGCCGTAGAAATAGGAGACCTGCATTGGAAACTAGGGGCCCTATGAGCATGCCTATAGAAGGATAGATACCATTGGTACTAAGGCAAGATAGGGGTTACAGAGAATGAAAAAATAACAACTGTGATTATACTACAAACCCACAATACACCATCTGCCGGCCATGGAGGAACAAGCAAGACTACAGACCTCCTAACACTGAAATAGTACTTGCCCAAGATGTGCTAAGATACGAAATAATAGATAAAGAATTGCAACAACTGTCAAAGGACTAAAGGGATACGACAGGGGCCATACCGGCCATTGTATCCAAATGAAGTACCTTACCAATTTTGGAAATCAATAGCAATAGACTTCATCACTAATCTTCAAGAATCAGGCGATAATTACACCATCTTGGTAGTCATTGATCGGCTGAAGAACATACGTTATTTATACCTTGTGCTAGGAATATGAATACCATGGACTTTATCAGAATATTCTTGAAGGAAATATTCTGACTTTATGGTTTACCATGAGATATCATCATGGATTGGAAACACTGTTCATATCAGACTGATGGAAGGAAACGGCGAAATACTAGGGTATGAAAAGACTCTTGTATACAACCTTCCACACTCAAACGGATGGCTAAACTAAAAGGACAACTGCCAGCCTGGGGCTATACTTCTGGACCTATATCAACTATCAGCAGGATAATTAGTCAAAACTTCAGACATTTGCAGAATTCCCATACAACAATGGAAGACTAGAAACAATTAAGTCCTAGTATTTTACGCGAATTACGGAAAACACATAGAGCATGAGGCAAGTGGCCACCTGACACCAAAGGAAGCGACAAAAATGGAAGAAATGAAATACCTGTATGAAGTCCTGCGTCAAGAAATCGTCTGTACATAATTGCGACAGCAAGAAAACCTCAATCAGCACAGGAAATATGATCCATACCTCAAATCAGGAGAAATAGTCTGACTACTGCCAAAAATATCTTGACCACCAGACAATTCAAGAAACTGCACTATAACAAAATCAGACCATTCAAAATCATGGCAAAGGTGTGGTCAGGTGCCTCTAAATTGGCCTTGCCACAGCAGATGAGGGTTAACAATACTTCCACATCTCCTTACCAGAACCATACCAAAACAAATAGTTTCCCTCTCAGAAACTATTACCTGCCCCTCCTCCTGAGACATAACAAGAAAACAAATATGAATTGGAAGACAATATCGACTCTCGTCAACACAGAGTGCATCTACATTACCGTGCCAACTAGACTGCCTACTTACCCGAACACGATAATCCCTGGTTCACTGCCATAATGTCAACCATGATAGTTTGCAATTAACCCCTTCCATCAGCAGGAACACCTGAAAGCCCATAGTGGGTTTTCAATAATGATTGAACACACAACATATGTGACTGCAACCAATGGACTCAGCGACGGCTGGGGCAATAGCCCAAGGGCTATTAGAGCAACCAGCCCTCTACATGCTACTTGGAAATAAAGACTAAGGAAGGCAGAAGTCAATTGTCTTTGATTGACTGCCTGCAATGACAATTACTGCAATGTTCATTTACGCGATAAGGCAGGAAGGAATTAGTTCCTTCCACAGCCAAAAATATGCAGACAACAACAACCACACAGTCAAATGTCCTGGATCCACTGCTTCTAGGACAACTGTTGTGCACAACAGCATGACAAAATCGATTCAGGGAATTACACCAGACAGAATGGATATCCAACTCCCGGAATTGAGATTGATGTAAGCATTACAAAAAGGTAAACAACTCTGAGGATACATTAGAGGGGAGTGGGAGGCGAAATTGTTGGACCCAATTCCAGGCCCGATATCGAATGTCTGGATCGAAAGACTATGGGCTTACGAGAGCAACATGGCAACCTCAAAACCAAAATTGAGGCACCGAGGAGAGACCTTTACTACAAGTATAAAATGATTGCCAAATGAGTTCAAACAATCAGAACAGCAAGTATGACGAAGAGGAGGTCTGCTCAATCTATCAGCATGCGGAACACCAAGTTGGCAACCTGAACACAGATTTGCCACAGTTTGGAGAAAGCTTGATGAGGATCTGACATTAAGCATAATGGGACTCAGGGTTGTGGGAGAGAGAACCTAATGTCATAATTGATGACTAAGCCAGGGAGGTTTTCACATGGCTCATAGTTATGAGTCACAAGGGTTACATGTAGGCACTATAGCTGTTTAAGAGTCATGGAGTGTCATGTGATACATATTAGTGCATACATTGTTATATCGTGATTAGTTGATCGTACACATGACTCATGCTTGTCAGTCATATGACATAATGTGTTTCGCACAGGACTTACCATATGAGTCATGGGTTTCATGCATGTGACCACTGAGGGGCACTTGATTTATTTTATACATTAATATAGGTTTTGGTATGGTGTGTAGTTGACACAGTAGAGTCAGCAGATGGATTTCATACTATGACTCACTTTGAGTCATACAGGTTGTGTGACCTAGGGTATAAGTCAGCAGGGTTAGGGTTGATGTAAGAGTACCTATATAAAGACCTCGAGGCGACCTGTGGGCAGGACTCTTTATGGTCCTACAGCTCTATTGCTCTTGTGCAATGGGAACAACAGGGTGCGGCTATCAATAGAACCTAGGGATAGGGCTAAGAGGAATAGTGGATCTCAGCCTAGTACTACTCGTTACAATAGTACTCCGCCCTTGGTGGCCGAGATTAGACCCACCTCTGAGAACAACCCCTCGTTCAATCTAGTGACATTAAGGACGACGCAGTCAGTCTGGTTCTCCCTACTGATAAGTACTCACCTGTTGCACAATAGCTGATCGCTAAGGATGGTAATAGAGCCTGCAGAGTCCACATCATTAACGCATTGCGAGCTATTTAAATACAACAAATTGTACCTAGGAAAATTAACAAAAGTGTAAACATCCTCTTCTACAAATATTCTAATAGAGGCAGCATAACAAAGTAACCTTATTCCGAAAACGGAGAGTTTAAAGCGGTAGGATTGATTGGACAAAACAAGTAATAGAATACAAACAAGTAGGACCATGGGATCCAGCATACTATACAAATCACTACCAACAATAGGAGGATTGTGATACGCCAATAGCTATAGGCAAAGAGGGGTTCGTGCTGAGCGAAAAAATGGAAGAATAACCAGTTAGGAAGTCATAACCAAGTCGCAAAGGACAACAAAATAGTAGTGCTTATTAGGTATAAATCTAAATAAGTAATAACCAACATCAAGTAAGTAGTAATAGTAGAAACATAGTAGGATTCCATTACACTCCCCTTGCAAGAAATAAAACAAATAAAACAATAAGGAATAACCTAAAGTACTTAATGACAAACCCCCCTTTGGAGCATTCTACTATATTTCAAAACATATAAACTTATCAGTAAACATCTTTCCATCACTAGTGTTAGGACACAACACCTTAATTAGTGCCATAGTAGCGAGGACAATACTATAAAGCAGTTAGCTTTCCATCTTAGATTAATCCATGGTGGAGAGTGTTGTGTTAGTATCAGATTTTGGGTAATTTGAGTCTTGTAGCCGTTTCCAAAATCCCATAGGGTCAAGCTCAGATGGGATGGGGGTAAAGTCTGGTTTCTGGACTATCCAGGCAGAAATGGTCTCGCCATGGGAACAAAGGAGTCTGAAAGGCATAGATTTATTAAAGGTATCGAACCAGTAGGTTATAATAAGGGTACTGGCGCCTTCTAAGTTATAGAGGGGTCCTAGTATTATGTCAATTTAGTCATATTCTCCCAGTGGGTCAAGCACTGTTTCTTTTGTCAATATATTCAATCTTGGAGGATCTTTTTGATTTCCCATTGCTGTTGTCTACTAGGATTGATTGTGCCAGGCTCTTTGAATATGGGTTTAGGTGTTCCTGGGAAGGCAGAGGGGTTTGGTCTTAGGTAAATGCAAAAATGGCTGTGTGTCACAAAGCGTGATTTAGCAATATGGAATATTTCATATGATTCACGGCTTGTGAGATCATTTATGATTATGATATTTAGTTTGATTTATGTTTATAGTTACACGACTCACAATTGTGAGATCATAGGATGTTATGACTTTCGCATATGACTGGAATTATGAGTCTGGTGTTTCACACATGTGACGCGATTAGCGAACATGACCTAGTATTGGAATTAGATACTATGGGGAATGTATACTATGACTCAAGAGGTGAGACATAGGATGTTTGTAATATTATGACTCACAAGGAAGTCATATTATGGAGGTAACTAATAGTAAAATCAACAGAGTTAGGGTTGTAGGAAGAGTGTCTATATAAGGAGGGTCACAGACGCAGGTAGATAGCTCTTCGCGCAACCACCTAGGTTACTTCCTCTGTTTTTTCTTATCAGTTAGTTCAACTCATACTTTATTATTATTATGAACATGAGTCTACAATGACTGACCGAAAGGTGATTAAGTGACATATCGCTAACTAGCATTCGCAAGGGCTAGGAGTTCGAGGACACAGCATTCCTATAGGCAACATAAGGCTAATAGACCTGAAGAGCGGTAAGGCTAACTATACAAATCGTTAGCTGTTGTAGTTACGGGAGATACTATCCCTAGTCCGACAGACTTGAGATAGGTTTGTAACATTTAGTTGCGTCTTTTGCAACACTTAACTAATACAAAATAGATTAATCTACTGATACAGAAATACCGGACTTCTGTGATCCACAGACTCTCTTAGGACTACAAGTAGAACATGGACAAGCCTTAGGCGAGATAGCGCAAGAAGGATCCCCAAGACCTCGAAACCTAGTCACCCCGGAATCAAGAACGAGATCAGGGTCAGTTAGCGGGGGAGCATCCCCAAAACACAAAATGTCGGGGGCAGCAGAACCAGTAGATACGATAATTCTCACGAGATAACAACTCCAAGAGTTGATCTGAACAGTACAAGAGAATCAACAGGAACTGATTGTGCGAAGGCTAATCATCAAAACCCGGGATACATTCACAGGAGACTGCACCTAACTGCGAGCATGGCTAGTACAACTGGCGATGTACTATATAACCCTAGGATGGGGACAGAACGAGGACAAATTAAAAGTGGACTTTGCCAAATCCCTATGGAGGGAATCAGCAGGCAAATAGATTACCCCCAATGTGGAAGAAAAAACCTCTGCCACATGGAATGGCAGGGCAGATGTTTCAAGCGACACTGTGCATTCAATTTGGCAACATGGATGGTAGAGAAAGGGCAAGAAATAAGATTGAGAAAATGAAGTAAAGATGTAGGAAGGTAACTAATTTCTGAAACGAGTTGCGACTATTGGCAACTGAGGAATAATATGACAAAGCAACTTTAGGAAGGGCCTTCCTAAGTGGCTTACACGAAGAAGTTCAGAACGCAGAGGCCATAAGGGCTCAAGACTTCATGACGACTGAGCAAATGGTGGTATGGGCCATTAATCAGGAATACCGCTAGGACGTTATCAAACATGTGCAAGGAAGGTCAAAGACCAAAACTTATGACAACGCCAGAAATTACGACGGCACATTCAAGACCCAACGACCACTGGAGTCTCAAGGAGATCCAAGGGACCTAGACGCAATTAGGCGAATACATGCTCTTAACATATCAAAGAGGGAATATTGGAGCAGATGAAACAACAATCTGTGTATGACATGTGAAAAGCGAGGACACGAGATTAGAAACTGCACCAACCCGAAGGACGAGAAAGAATACCGAGCAAGGACAGTCAGTAGACTTCAGAACCCACGAGAGAAACAAAGAACTGCCATTCGAGAGTTGGACGTCCAAGGTAAAAAGAACAATGAGGAAAAATACGACGGTCCCGAGTAAGCCATGGTCTGTCGGATAAGAGGAAAAACAAACCTATCGAGATAGGAAACTTCTACGGGGCACTAAACAACACGGAATTAATGGAACCTAAAAACGACCTTGTCAGGTTAAAAATGCGACTACTGGGTAGAGAAAAGATTATCTGCATCTACGGAATGATTGACTCAGGAGCGACTCAGGACTTGATTGATAAGGAGGTGTGCGAAAAGTACACCATGCCTATGGCGAAAGCCAAACAACAATGCAAGATTTACCAGGAGGAGGGTAAACTCTGTGTCATGGGTCCAGTTACACATATGACGACAGTACCTATGGACAACGGTAGCTTTAGGGCAATGATTACCTTCCTAGTGGCAAATTTATGAAATTAAGAAGCAGTTCTTGGAATGCCATGGTTGAGAGAACATAGCCGTGAAATTGATTGGGGAAAGGGGACCATCACATTTGATACTGAGAGATGCACGACCTGGTATTTAAAAGATTCCCCAAGGGTCTTCACAGTCCCAGAAGTGCAAGCCCAGAAGGAGAACCGCGATATGAAGTTCTTAACTGACCAGGCAAAATAGGATCAATGGATTCTAGTCATAAGGCTGACTAACGAGACGAAAATGCCAACCAAAGGCAGGTTGAGGACGGCAGTACATGATCTGTATACTAGCGAAAGAACAAATATATGAGCCAAAGAGCAAGAGGTCATCCGAGCGAGGATAGCTATGGGATTACCACCAGGCACTTATGGGTGTATCGTACCACAAACGGGTTAGCAGTCAAGAGCAGACTTGCAACCAACGAAGATGTAATAGATGTAGATTATACAGGAAAACTGATGATGGCGACGGTGAACCTTGGGGATGAAGATTAGACGTACAACACCGGTAATAGGATAGCACAACTAATATGACCAAGATACCAGGACGGGAAATGCAAGCAAGTTGAAGAACTTGCAATAACCGATCAAGAAGACAAAGGATTCGGAAGTACGTAACAACAAAGAGTCCGGTACAGAAACAAATCACATGTGGTCCCGCAAGACTAAGAAAGGATCCGCAAACGAATAGAGATTCTTGATATCTCAGCTCAAGCCTTTGGGAAGTTCTACAGAAGAGGAGAAATTTCCGGGATTCTCAAGTGGAAACAGGGGGACGGCCAATGAGATTTGAAAGCTATGAAAGTCAGTACTGAACTGGCTATTAAGGCCAAAAGGTACCAAGGGAAAGAACTTTAGGAAAAATTAATACCTGAGGTATATTACCAATACGTGGATCTATTAGAAGAAAAGAAGAAAACCAAGGTAACCGCCGTACTGAAAGGGAGTGGACCACGCGATTAACCTAGAGGAGGGAAAGAGTATCCCTTGCCAACAGATTATACCCACTAGGAGCAGCAGAACTGGAAGAATTGAGAAGTTATTTGAAGCAGAATCTGGAACGAGGATGGATAGGAGAGTGCTTCGCGGAAACAGGAGCACCCATCCTTTTCATCCTGATAACAGATGGAAAATTAAGCTAATGCGGGGATTAAGGAGGACTAAATGAAGTCAAAAAGATGATCGGTACCCTTTGCTATTAATCGGGGAAGCCCTGGATTGGCTAAATAGAACCGGATACTTTACAAGGCTAGATTTTAAGGATGCATACCATAACTTACGGATCAAGAAAGGACACAAATGGAAAACTACCTTTACAACACGATATGGTACTTGCGAATATTTGTTAATGCCATTTGGCCTAACCAAAGCACCTTTAATATTCCAAAGATGGATCATCAAATGTTATACCGATTCTTGGACATATGCTGAAAGGTATATTCAGATAACGTGTTGGTGTTTGAAGAAACAGTTGAACAATACCAGGAAGACGTTGGAAAGATTCTTGAAGCAATAAGAAAATCAGAAATGAGGATTAAATCTACCAAATGCGAAATCCACAAACCCAAGGTGGAAGACTTAAGGTTTATTATTGACCATGAAGGAATCCGCATGGATCCTGTCAAACTGGCGGGCATCTGGGAATGGGCAATACCGAAGAACAATACCGACATCCAGAGATTTAGGGGATTCTGCAACTTCTACTGAAGGTTCATAGAAGGGTTCCACTGATCGGCCAACCCCTTATACAATCTTAGAAAATAGATTGCGAAATGGAAATCCGGGGCACAGGAAAGTGAGGCTTTCTACATAATGCGGAGGAAGATAACCACAGCAGCGGTTCAGACACATTATAATGTGGAAAAACCTAGGCTGATCGAAAATCGATGTGTCGAAATACGTCGGTTCGTCGATACTATCACAACAATGCGAAGATGGCAAATGGGGACCTGTGGCATTCCGATCAAAGACAATGACCAATGCGGAATGCAATTACGATATTCACGACAAGGAACTACTAGCCATTTACAAGTACTAAAGGAACGGAGAAGATACATATTAGGAATCCATCATAGGACTCGGATCCTTACTGACCACTGGAACCTTGTCCCATTCACGACGACCATGGATCTTGATAAACGACAGATCTGATCGAGCCACAAGTTAAGCCAAAACAACATAAGGATTGAATATAGGCTAGTGTTAGAAAGCGGTATACCAGACAGACTAACACGAAGAAGCCAAGACATGCCGGAGGTGGACGACGATAGGATAAACCAGAAACGAAGGATCCTGTTACCCCAAGGATATTATTTTGAGGAAATGAAAATTCTAGAAATGGAGATGATAAGCTTCCCGCAAAAAGGGATCGGGAAGCTGAAAGAACGGAGTGGGAAGGATCCCCACATACAAAAATGTACTGAAAGCATTGGAGCATACAACAAAAGAAATAAAGGATGAAGCATTGGGGCTATGTCAATGGAAAGATGAATGTATATGGTACCAGAACAAGGTCCGGGTACCAGAAGAAGAAGAGATATGAACGAAACTTTTAAGCAGGAATCATGACAGTCCGCACGCTTGACATGTAGGAACTGCGAAAACGACGGACGTTATAAGCCGCAGTTGTTAATGGCCCGGAAGTAGGGATACGATCAAAAGATATGTCAAACACAGTGACATGTGCCAAAGAACGAAATCATCCCGACATGCGCCGTATGGTCACCTTCAATCGAACGCATCACCAGATAAACTATTGAAATTGATATCTATGGACTTTATCATGGATTTACCAGAGCCAGATAGATACGATGCTATCTTAGTAGTCAGTGACAGGCTTACCAAACTAAGTCATTTTATTACGTGCAAGAAAGATATAACTACAAAACAATTTGCGCAAACCTTTGCAAAAGAAATATTTCGACTTCATGGACAGCCGCAAGATATCATCACCCACAGGGGAACACTGTTTACCTCAGACCCATGGAAGGAGACAGCTCGGAGGTGGGGAATCGAAAGAAAGTTAAATACGGCTTAAAATCCGTAAACGGATGTACCAACTGAATGGAGCAATACAATATTGGAAAAATACCTGTGTGCATACCTCAAGTATTAATAAGATAATTGGAACAAACTTTTACCAGTTGCGAAGTTTGCATACTACAACGGTCAACAAGAAACTATTAGGACAACATCTTTCGTTGCAAATTACAGGCAAAACACGAAACATGACACAAGTGGTCATCTGTTAGTGGACCGGAAGATACTGGCCAACAATAGGGACCAATGGCACGAAACCATACACGCGGAAATGCTTCCCACACAACTTTGTTAGAAGGAAAATTACGATCGACACATATAACCCAATCCAAATTTGAAATAAGGAGACATGGAATGGTCTCTACCAACGAATGTAAAGACCACAAGACCATCCAAAGAATTTACTACAGATAGATGGGGCCCTTTAAGATCTTGGCAAGAGTGGGGAACAGTGCATATATTCTAGACTTTCCCCAATCATTGAGCATACACAACACCATCCATATCTCACTCCACGAACCCTACCAAAGAAAACGATTCCCATCAAAGATCTAGCTACCAGCACCACCTATCGAAATCGCAAGCGAGACTGTATATGAACTCGAAGAAATAGGCAACTCACGTCTAAATCACGGAAAACTTCAGTATTGAGCCAAGTGGGCAGGATATTCACCTGATCACGATAAAGTTTAGTACCCAGCACAAAACTTCTAACACGCAGTGAATGCAATCCAAAACTTTCACGAGCGATACCCAGATACAGCAAGCCTTGAAAGAACTCAAGCAGGCAACAAGGAACGACGCTTGGGGAGACCCAATACGAGAAATCACCCCAAATAGCCCTAGATATGCGACTGTGAAGGATCGGAAAAGGGCAGCCATACACAATGCAACAGGTTGGACAGCATGCTACGACGAGCAGTGCAGCCTTCATAGTGGTGACAAGGAATGGGCCAGCTACTGGCCTAAACAACTTACACACAGAAAGGAGATAAGAAGAATGTTACCGTAACAATTGTCACGCCCACTGGGATCCAAAGGTCCAGGCGGGATATTACTCAAGGCATGGGGAAAAAGAGAAGAACTGTGCAAGAAGGATGCTCAACACAAGAAAGCAAGGAGGAGACGGTTGGGGAGTGGCGAAGAAACCATAAACGATGACTCAGAAAGGCAACATACGCATGCAGATATTGAATGCCTATACAGGAAAACTTCGGGTTTGGAAATACAACTGAACGAAGCCCAAGGAACAATCAAACTTCCTGAGGAAGCCCTCGAAGCACAACAAGCCACCATTGTGCATCAAAAATGAACCAACGAGATAGCAGACCTGACATTAGAGATTATCAGGAAACAGTTACTTACTACGTAACGGATCTTACGGAAGTTCCGTCACCACACAAGAAGACTTGAGTACCAAGTAATGAAACTGGGGGAATAGTTTGATGGGACCCAAGCTGAGTGGAGAGAGCAACTATTGTCAGAAATTGTGGTTTAGCAATATGGAATGATTCACATGACTTACAATTTGTGAGATCATTTATGATTATGATATTTAGTTCAATTTATATTCATGGTTTCACGACTTACGATTGTGAGATTATAAGATGTTATGACTTTTGCACCTGACTACAATTATGAGTCCTGGGTTTCACGCATGTGACGCGATTAGTACCCATGAACTAGTATTGGAATTAGATAGTATGGGGAATGTAGTCTATAACACAAGAGGTGGGTTATAGGATGTTTGTAATACTATGACTCAAACGGAAGTCATAGTAAGGAGGTGAGTCATAGTAAAGTCACTAGGGTTAGGGTTGTGGGAAGAGTGTCTATATAAGGAGGGTCAAGGAGGCAGGTATTAGGCCACGCTTCGCTTCCCCTATTTTCCGGCCCTTAAGTTTTGCACCACCATGTTAAAAGTGTCCATGGTTCCCACGATTCTGCCCACACCTCTTCTCGCTTAGGTCCTTGCGTACTCTAAGCCTTGTGAGGGCGCAAGCTGGTCCCCCTCCTCCCCTTCTTTTGGCCTCCGCCCCTATACCACCCTCCGCCACTGCCTCTAGAGTGGACATCCCCCCCACACCTTAGATTCCTCTCCTCCTTCCTTGACGAAACCAAGGGAGTCATCAACTTCTCCAGTGCTCAGATCCCCACAATCTCACCCTCTGGCCTCGATGACCTCTACACTGGAGAGATCACCTTGATCCCGCTCCTGTGTGGCGCCCTTGGTGCCATTTCTGCCCTTGGCGCCCAGCTTGACTCCCTCTTCTCAGGTGTCTCACTTCTCAGTGCCGGCTTACCCAACTCCACCCAAACTGCCGACCCTGCAGCCCCCAGCCAGGCCTCAATCTGTTCCAAGCTTCGTGACCTGGCCCACTGTGTCACTCTTGCACCTCCTCCCACCACCACCACTCCTCCCGTCATCCCTCCCCGCCCTAGCATGTCCCCGAGGCGGCTAGCCCCTCCATCTGCCCTTGCTTCCCCACCTCAAGCCTCAGCCTCTGAATGCACCCCCTTGCTAATCCATAGTTTCTCCGGTGATCAGTTTCGCGACCCTGTGACTTCCGCCCACCCCTATGCCCAGATCCTGGTAGTCAGAGTGAATTGGAGAAAGTTCCCAACTAGCCCTCCATCTGCAGCCAAGATTGCGGCGGCGGCAGCCACTGAAGTGACCTTGACCTACCCCACCTCTGGCGCTCCCTCCCCTCAACTACAATCACCGTCCTCTCTCCCCCCCCTCACCACAGCCGCCTGCAGGATTTTTGCCCCCCACATCACACCAGCCCTCTGCCCCGATGGAGCAGTCATATCCGGCATCCTTCCTGATATAGCCGCCTCTGTTCTTGTTGATGCAAACTCCTACCTTCACCTTGGATTCAAGGCCTCTGTCAACTAGTGAGGCTCGTTCTCCGTTACTGGCCTTGACGGTCACGTCCCCGCCCTCTATTACGCCCCATATTTTGAGGCCCTTACCGTGAGCCTCTAGCAATCATTTCCTATTGGCGAGAATCCCTGGCTCCCGTTACGCCTGGCCCCAACAACCGTTCAGATAGCGATCCACGGAGTCCCCTCCTTCTTTCTCCTTGACAACGAAGATGACCTCTGCTCCTGCCTCTCTACCTCAATCCTTAACTCTACAGGATGTCCCCGTCCTCTCTGCCAGGTTCCTTAATAGGGTCCAAGCCTCACACCTCAAGCACTCCTCCTCAGTTGTTATAACCAGTTCCCCCGAGCACGGCACCTCCCTCAACCCACACGTCCCGCTAGTCTCAGCCAATAGAAGGTTTGAGAGGGCCTTCTCCTCCCCCCCTACACACCGGGCCACAACTGCTGGGCCTTTGGTCATGTGGCCCCCCAGTGCAAGACCCCACACCCAGTCTGTCCTTTATGCTCCCTTTACCACACTAGAGTCGACCACAGGTGCTCTAATCCCTCATGCCCCATGCAGGAAAACACCAAATCCGTACTAAATTGCTGCCTGACGTCCCCACCACACTGCCCGAACTGCGATGGTGATTACTGCGCCTGTGACTGGGACTGCATATCAAGGCCCCCTCCTCCCACCCCTCTACCC
>QFET01018514.1:0-13016 GCA_003316355.1 Tuber calosporum | reverse complement strand
AACTAGTACCTCAGAAACATGTAGTTACAGAAATTAAACTAGTTATAAAATCCAATAGTGACATTCGTATTAAAGCTGAAATTTGAAGCCTTTGTCTTATGGTTTGGGTCAACAGAAACATTTTAGTCATTTTAAATTATTTTACTCTTTTACTCTGGCCCATGGGCCTGGTGGGCCAGGCCGGGCTTTCGTGGGCCAGGGCTACTAGTTGGTGGGCCGGGCCAGGCTTTTGTGGGCCAGGCCTAGCCCGGCCCATGGCAAGCGTTGCTTGGTTGGGATTACAATTGGGGTTGAATTGTGGACCATGTCCTCTAACAGTGGCTCGTAGCTAACGGCCATATGTTAGGAAGTGGAAACTTATCCAGGTGTAATATGACCATATACATTTTCCCGTGCCCTAGAGTGCTTTGGAGACTGCCACACTTCCGTGCTCAGCACTTTCGGTACCTTTCTATCATTCTAGTACTACAACCTTCCACTGGTGGGATTATCGTCCCATCACTCCTCAGAATCCCTTTCAATCATGCCAAGATTGTGGCTGGCTGCAGCAATCCCTCCATGTTCACAGCCTCATGGATTGAGGCATTCTTCAGCTGGTACCTAACAGGTCAAGAAAACTTTATGGTTCCACAATCCTTTACCACTCTATATAAGTTTAAAGGTCAAAATCATTGTTAGTTTGATATACTACTATCTTGTCTCAATTCAATGCTATTTGGATTAAAAGTTATTATTCTACTAGTACTATCCTTTGTTCTTTCCAGTTCAAGTTAGAGGGTTGAGCTATATACTAATATTGGAACTTTCATTTAGGCTACACTTATATACTTCATACTGCAAACTACAGAGACCAGAACTTTACATCCACTATGCATATCTATTAAATACCAGTATTCTGATTTCATAGTAGGTAGTCAGGCCTCTAATCAGATCAAGTGTAACCAGATATCAATCAACAATATTCTGTATATCAAAGATTTGTTGTCTGCCAACACCTCAACAAAATTTATGATATTGGTACCAATATCAGACTTCAAATAGTGTCTGGTTGTAACAATGCTCTTCTTTATCAAGTGCTTACTGATATGATATCAATACTAATAATTAGTTAATACAGTTTCTATCATTTCTCATACACTCTTCAGAATCTTATAGATACAAATAATGCATCCTAGATAGAGATTGCAAGAATGCAAATTAGCCAGATCATCTTCATTTTGGCTTTAAAAAATTAACATTGCTATTAGAGTGCACAACAAGATTCTGGATTTGAATGTACATAGCTTTTGAGAAATTGTTTTTTATATTTGGATTGAATGAGACTGGAATATCATTAGCAGAGATTAATACTATAATCAGGCCTATCTTGGAAGCTCAACCAACTGGAAGCATATATCAATTTTTTGTTTTTTTTATCAATTTTTAAAATAAGTAATTATAATAGATATAACCTTTTGCTAATGTTTCATATTCTATATGTCATTGATCAGAAACCTTGTTATATCACATTCTGAATATCAGATATTCTTCTTGAATGTATATCAGTGACTAGATAAGGGAAGAATAAACTGTATATGGTATTTTTTTTTTTTTTAACTTCTTTGAGTAATTTTCCTCCCAATTTCACTATCAGCTACATGCTTGTACTTTGGGATTGATTTGGCTTATCTTATATTAAAATGTGTATTATCAACGGTGAATTTAATTGTTAGCCTATGCATAGGTGACAGTTATGGCAGTCAGCTATAATGTTACCACTATCAAGGAAAATACATAACTAAAGCTTACCTTGATCAATTCCTATATAATATAATCACCCTACTTTATTCTAATAACTACTAGTACTAACTCCCTTAAAATTCCTAGTAGAATATTGGAAACCTTATCATATATTTTAAATTACCTGCATATTTACAACTCACTTCTGTGATACTCATAAACTATGTCCTCTTCAATAAGAACATATTATTATTTAATCTTATAATATAATAAATACCTTTAAAAAAGGTATAACTCTTACCTGTCAAACAATATTTGCAATTTAAATTCTCAAATCAAATATTCAATAGATTATATTATATCATACATTTATTTTGTATCCTGGTCAATTTCATTCAGAATGTATTAATATGAAATAAGGTCAAGATTGCATATATAAGGATATTTTAAGATACTGTACTTTGATGGTTGTAAAATAGGATACCTTAATCAGCTGGAGCCAGAGCCTAAACAGGTATAGAGCCGGTTTCCTATATGCAATATTTCAAGTATTGGAATAACTTTCAATTATCACAAATCTGCCACAAGGGCTAATATGATGGTATTGCAACTTACTTTTCTTATAATTGAATTAATACTTATATGACTTGTGATAGTATCCGTAAAATTTATTAACACTCTAATACAGTATCAAAATACTACATAAAGATTATATGTCAGTTAGATTCATACTTCTAGGTCATTACATCTGCAATCACTTACAATATTTGAGCCTCTGTTATCCTCATCACAACATATCTTTGTCAATAAGAATACCATGCGTCTCGGCCCTGCCATATTTCGAAGTAACCAATTATATTATCACACCATCCTTTTTTCTCAATCTCTCGATTTCCCTCTTGCAACCCATCGATTACCAAATTCACGGATTTCATTTTCCGGACATCCACACACGCCCTTAGACACGCGTACACACTCGTGATCTACTACAACAAATGTTGCCACGATTATCGGTTTGAGCAAGCACCTGCCCACCACTACGAATAATTTTGTGCCCACCTTTCAACCCTTCCTCTCCCTCAGCCGCACGTCGCAATCGCAAACTAGCCTGCACTTCTCAGTTCACCCCACCAAGTGCAAGAATCATTGGAAAAACCCCTACCAGGTCTACAAAGTGAACAGAAAGAAAAAAGCAAGGAAAAGGAAAAAGAACACCTTTTTATACTTGGCTGTCCCGATTTCTCAGGCAAGGCAACCCACCCCTTGAGCACGATCCAATCCTTATTTTTGGAACGAGGATTAGTGGAAAGGAAGGTTTGAGCTCTGCGCGTCTGTGTGCTTCTGCTCCTGCTTCGCGTCGACTCTCGTACCCGCCATTTGTTACAAAAAGCAAGTAGATACTCAGTTGAGGAAATTTTGGGGGTGAGTGCGTGAATCCCCCCCACGAAACGGTTTTTTGGTACTCGAGTAGAGAAATCGGGAGGTTTAACCCAATTTCAAACCGTTGAACCTTTCGATTGGGACCAAAGGCCAATTTGAAAATCCTCTGTGAGGGTGTTTACCCGCTCAGCCCCCCTGGAGATTCTTGCATCATCTGGATTGGAGAGGGGAGAGAAAAAAAATAGGGTTCCTTGTTGATCGACCCGATTTGAATACTTGGTGACGCAGACTTCCTTGAAGCTGCGCCTCAATGGTAAAGTTAGATAAACTGATAATAGCTTGGTTGCCCCCCTTTGGAATTCTTCACTCTTTCCCCGCCGTATTCTTTGAATACGGTGGTACCATCTTACTATCGCTGGTCTTAATTTTTCTAGGCAAGAGAAGTGGAATGGGAAATAGGAAGGCAAGTCCTTTTTAATAAAACAAGGAGCAGAGACAAAGAAATGAAACGTTCAGCGAGAGCGAGAGTGCGGATACTCCGCTCCCCCTTCCTCTGTCTACCGACAGAGTTGATCCAACTAATTTCCACCTACCTCCCGACAAAAACCATATTCACCCTCCTCGCGACCTGCCGGCTCCTCTGCCACTCCCTAGCCCCGTTGATCCTTGACAAGCTCTTCTGTAACACTCCCAGGTCCTGGGACTCGACACTCAGCTGGGTACTGCCCAACTTCTCAACCCCGGGCCTCCTCCGCGCCCTCCGACCAAGAAACCACACCCAAGAATTCAATATAAACTACCAAGACAAAACCGGCACAACAAGTCTCCACGCAGCATGCCAAATGGACGACGCACTGACGCTGTACATACTCCTGGACCACGGCGCGAAGCCGGATATCTTCGACATAAATGGGGAAACGCCGCTGCACTATGCAGTCCAGTACGGACGTGAGAACATCGCCAAAGTATTGCTGCAGGAGGGCGCGGACCCAAATGTTCGCAGCATCAACGGCGAAACAGCCCTTTCGTGGGCTGCCAAGTACGGGTACACGGGGATCGTGCGGGCGCTGATAGAGTACGGGGCAGATGTGAACCGTCGGGTTGGCAAGGGCGAGACACCGCTGCACTGGGCCGCTGTGCAAGGGTTTGTAGATATTGTGGAGGCACTATTATCAAGCGGGGCTGACGGGGAGTTGGTGAATTGGGCGGGGCAAACGGCGTTGTTGGTTGCAGCAGAGGCAGGGCATGGGGATGTTGTGAGAATGTTTCTGCAGAGTGGCGTCAATGTGGATGGGGTTGTTGGGGATACTGCATTGGTTGTCGCTGCGAGGCAGGGCCATCAGGATATTGTTAGGATGCTGTTGGAGGAAGGGGGCAAAGCCGGGAGGAATGGAATTGGGGAGACCACATTATTTATGATGGCGTTTTATGGGGGGATGGGGGTTCGGTGGGTGTTTACGAGCCGGGCGAGGAGACTTGTAGGGAGGCTTAAGAGGGCCGGTAAGGGTTCTGCTGCTGCTACTGGCCCTAGGTTATGAAGCTCTGAGGATGGAAAAAAAAGTTTTCACTTTCGTTGTAAATATCTTCCTTTGTGGAGGAGAATGGGTTCTGGGATGGTCACGGTACGGTTACGCATTGCATGTCAGAGGTTTCATTCACGGTTTGGGTTTCCATCTTGCCATCATTCGTTTTTTCCCTTCTTCATTTTTACGGATCTGAGCATTATTCTAGGAGTGGAGGAGACTACTTTGCATTGGTTCTACTTTGCTCAATCTATCAATCAACTCTCCTTTATGAAATCTAGCTGATTTGGGATCCGTCCACACCAAGTAGTCGAGTATTGCAACTTCTTAATTCCCTCAGCTAGCCACGAGAAACGATCCCCTGAACATCCTATGCCTAATTCCGTGCTGACAAGGAATTTCCCCTGTAGTGCAAAGACAACTCTTCACTCACCACACCACTTAGATCACATCCAGTCACTCGGCCCCCACCCAGCGCCAAGGGTGCCAAAACCTCAAGTAAATGGCCATCCACTGACAGCCGAACGCCCCAGCCAAAACTCCCCAGACTCAACACACCCGTATTCAATCGACACAGCATGTCGACCAAAACCCCCATCCTCGCTTCAGAAAGCAAACCTCCCAATATCCAACCAACCAATTCCGAAACTTCAACCCCAAAGCTCCCCGCAGAAGGACCTCAAATCTATCCACCCCATTTCGCTTAGGCCGTTTCCGCACTCAATCGGTCAAATCATCGTTGTCGTATTGGTAGTGTATGATACTCTTTCGTTCCACCAATTGGCATCCCTCATGGGCGGGCTATACCGCAGGCGGCAGGTTCAGGTTGTGTTCTGAAGATGTACAATGCAGAGCGGCGTGGAAACGCCATCTCCGCCCTGTGGATTCATTTCGCGTCGCACTGCAATACGTCTTCAGTGCTATGATATGTGGTGAATTAACTTGAGTACGGGGATAAATCCTTTCGTCCAATGCCCTTTTTGCATCAAAAATAGATATTTTCAAGTGGTCAATTCCAAACACCGCATATATGATAACACCTCAAATTGGTTCATAAGCTAGGGGATGATTATCTATTCTCACCTCTACATGTATAATTGTACGGGAACAAAACTGTCTTCATTGTTCATGATTGTATCTACCAATGCAAAGTGACTTCAGTTGTTGTAAGGGACCCTATACAAATGGTACAGGGCAACTGATACCAGATACTTGAACAACCTTTTCTCCATCATTTTATAATATTTAAGGGTTCTGTGATGTTCTTCATGTTATTTACAGGTTTGTTAATGCATGGACAAATATCCACTGATTCTCAAAAACATTGGGCATGGAGGGAGGGTAGTAAATATGGGCACTTTTGGTGTAAAAGGTGCATCGGACGAAAAGATTTGTCCTATTACTGTACGTTAGATCGTGATATCAAGTGATAGACTGCCATCCCCCCGGATGACCCTGTCTTATTGTCTTCACTGTATGATACCGGATTTACACGGAGGAGGTGCGACGCCAAGGTGGGCCCGTCAATGCCCCCTTTTGTATCCAACAACCCCTTGACATCTCGCGATTCTACCGGACTCGGCAAAGTACGAGTAGAGAGTGATGTAGGCTTGGACTCATTACGGAGGGTCTTTGATATACGACCAACATGACACCGTAACCTCCTCCTCCACCACGATTTCCCTACCCTCCTTTTCCCACGCCTCGCAAACCTGCGTAGTACTCTTAGCATCCCGAGATATGATACCCGACTTGAACGTAAGCGATGCGACTCCAGCTTTCACTACCCAAGCTTCCCGAGCCAAATAAGATGAAGTGATAGACTTGGCACATTTTTGCAATTGGAGGGAGAAGACATGCCCAATCCGCCGCCATTCCTCCTGCCATAGTGGCTCCAAGATACCACTCTGAGTTGCAGAAGATACACACCTCCCATGCAATCACACCTCCTTCGCCTCACTTACTCTTGACACCCAATACTACCCTTTGAAAGAATGAGTTGTCGGTTGGAACTGCTCTGGCTTAAGTTAAGTGGGAATATGCTAGAATCTTCATGGCATTTTGTGATCAAACTATTCCTTAATACATAAACCGAAAAGGTTTCTCTGGTTTAGGATTTACGGTATCTGTATTGCTACATCGTCCCGGGTTCCTGGAGTACCGCTCTAGAATCGGATGATTGAATCTGCTGGTATCAGATTCCAACCCCCAACACCAGTGCCTGTCAATTCTGGCCAGACTATCACATGTTTTCTGGGGTTTGCAGTTAACACCCCTCTGCTATTTGGACAATCTCCAAGTCCAACACCTGCAGACAATTAGCACAAACGTTTCGATGGCATAACGGTTTGAACCATTTAATTTGTACATCAGTGCACAGTATAGCACCTACTAGCATATCATTGTAACCTCCGTGGTAGGAATTTGAAGCAAGGTACCGCACTCCTTGGAATCCTATCATACCAATTCATCAATTACAGCCTGTGATACATGGAGTCAGAGCTTATAAATCCCCAGTAAGTATACGCTCTAATAGCAACTCCCCCGAACGCTACACTATACCGACCTGGATGTATAGATTTTTTTTCCCCATTATATTATTCAAAAATGTCGTAATTTTGAAAAAGCTTATTGATATGAGGGGCCGATTAAGGAGAATAGATTAGTGGTAAAGGGGAAAAAGTGTTGAAGAGGAGAAGGTAATGTTGGTAAATTTTCAGATTCTGGATCTTGCTTGCTTTCCCATCTTGTTTGATCTCCTCTATACAGCTTTCTGCCTTGCCATGTCAACTGCAAAATGATGACTAAATCTAATTCTTAGAGCTCTTATTGCAGTGTTGTGAACAGAACTCCCTGGTTCAATCCCTTTACTAAGAGGAGTTGGATCGAATATCAGCACTGCTCTCCACCCATGTATTTTATGTTTAAAATAATAGACTCTTATATAATAACAGATTGTCATATGCATTATATCATAGAAGTAAATATATCTAAGAAAACCTAGATTATACAAATAAATTATGTTGCTTATCCATCCAATATTACAATATAATTATAGTAATATAAGTATGTTTTTATTACAACCTACATATGGATTTCAAATACCCAAATTTTTATTCTGGCATAACCACCTCAAGATCATAGTGGAGTATAGTCTCAATAGTTTAAAAAAATATTTCAGAATATTGAAACAATTTCTATAGTATATTTTAAGTATCATGGAAAGATATCAAATTCTGGAATCTGGTTTTTTACATGTAAAAAAAACTTAGAGTTTCTAGCTACCTCTAATGTCAATTTGTATTTCTCTTAGGTATATAGTTTTGTTGTTATTTGTTGTTGAAATTATGGAATCTTGTCTATAGTATCATGTTACATTCAAATATCTTAAAGTCATACTGCATGGATTTTGTCTATATTATAAATCTTTGATGAATTGCTCTCTACTTTGGAGTCAGGTAGCTATTTTACCAGTTTTCCAGCAACTGGTTTTATTATAACATCTACTTCCTCTTCACAATATTATTTGATTATATCATACTCAATCTCTAAAACCAGTCCTAGCCCTTCCATAATATCTCTATAAAGTGATAATCCTCTCCTGCTAGACTTCCCTCTACAATCCTAAGTATTTATATCTCTCTTATCCTTAATACTTTTTCCAATAATCAGTATTAACTAACAGCTAATATCTTCTATTCCATAAATTCAAACATGTTTTATAATTGGAAAACAAGCGCGTAGAGCACTTTTGAAACCATTGAAAGGCATTCAGAATTTTAACTGATTTCAGTTTTTAAAAGAGTTTCCAGAAGTTATTTTGGCAAAGGAATTACTTTTCAAACATTTGAAGACTTTTGATTTAAAAGAGAAATAGGACTGAGAAGTTACAAATTACCAGTTTTGTCCTATATCGTCTTCCTCCCTTAGTCTCAAGCTGGAAAGATGGTTTCATATTTGGAGAAAGTGTGCCCCATATGCACCACCAGAAATTTGATAAACCCGGTTCTATACACAACTAATCTCAAAAGTGGTGGAGTAGGTATGAACAGCTACGACCCTGTTTAGTGGGAATGGCAGGCGGTTTGACAATTCGATTTAGCTAAACAAACCTACCATTCACTTCAGGTTCAAAAGGGTTACTCTGTATACTGGCGAAATGGAACAGTTGAACACTCTACCTCCAAACAACAAAAAAGGAAGTTTCCCTCTTTTTGCAAAATAACCCCCATGTCATACACCAAGATAAAATACCCTGTATCCCAAATGACTTGCCCAGTCAAGGCCAACATCAGCTCCCCGGAGAAGCATTAAGGCTACCCCTGCATTGCCTCTCCCAGCAGCCCAAGCTAAAGGTGCGCACCTCAAGATATCCCTTTTGCCTAGCCCTTTGGCTTTCCCTATTAATCAGTGACGACGTGCACACTTGTGAATCCCGAAGTACGCTGAGCAATGTAACCCACCAAAGCCACCCTCAACATCTTGATCACATAACTCCTGTCAATACCTCCCTAGCAAATGGGGAGGGGGGGGAAGGTTGGGGCACTTCCCTGGCTGGGGCATAGGAGGTATGACGCGCTTTCGGGAGCACCGTCCTCTGAAGAGTGTCGAGGAAGCTGGAGGGATAGCAATGCCTCTGGCGATTGCGCGCCCTTTAATATTTTCAGAGCTTATTGGGGAAGACGAAAGTTTGATGTTGAATGTATGGATGGATGGATGGAGGCTTGCAAGGACCTTACAGCGTGCTTATCATGGTGCAGTGCCAGCCGGTGCGAGGTTATTCATTGCGCTATACAAATATACTAAGCAAAGAAATGCGCCCGCCCATCCTCTATTTGACTCCTAACCTGCCGTACTCCCGACCACACGGTCAACCAAAGCGTAAACGAGTGATACCTCGTGTCTAGAGACTTCTCCGCGGGTACTCTGGTGCCAATGGGTATTACCATTATTAATTTTGTTTGTTTTTCTCCAACACAAGCTTTTTTATATTCCCATTTACCCAACCCAGGATGATAAAGATGTATGAAAACAGGAAGAAGTATGATATTCTGATATAAAGGTGTCTGTTTCTGCTGCAAGCCATCGCACCAACCAATCAAAGAGAAGCTCCCAGCCGGCCTAACCTCCTAACCTAGGCGGGAGCGGGCGTGCCACCTCTCCCGCCAAAAATCGCCATAATACCGAAGACACTATAGAAAAGTCCCAGCGGGTATGCGACGAGGAGTCGCATATCTCTTACTCGGAGGACTGCGACGAACATATTGCTGGCTGAATAGGTGCACCAACCAATTGCGGCGGCGCTGAGGGCGTACCCTATGAGCCCGTTCATATTGTAGCCAATACCGAGTGCGGATGTGAAGACGAGGGGGAGGAGGCAGTAGCCTAATACTGAAGTGGAGCGGATATAGCTCAAACTAGTTGTGGGTGGCGACATTAAGTTTAGGATGAGGTGAAGCGAGATGCTACCTAGCAGGGCGACACCGTAGATGTAGCCGAAGTGGACTTTCCCGGACTGTTCACGCATCGGAAGTAAGCTCTCATCTCATCCAAGCATGACCGGAGGTGGGAGGTGTAGGCACTAGTAATAAGAAAGCTCCAAAAAGCAAGTAGAATAATATTGGTCCTGCAACGTCACTATCGTCCATCATGTGCTGATCTACGCTAGCCATAGGGTTCAACACCATTAATGTCTAATCACGGTCAGTAAAGAATCCCAGAATCCCCCTCCTTGTCGGTAGAGAGGTAAGAACCTTCATCTTGATGTGTCCAAAGTTCACCCCCAACTCCTCCAGTAGCGGAGGCTCATCGTCATACCCACTTGTGCCAAAGGCCGCCAACCACCCCTTTGTCAACCCATGCTCCCGCAAGCCGCTGCCAACCGGGCCGCCGCCGGGGTGGATACTACCCATGCCGCCAAAGCCGTAGCCCGGAGGGGATTGTGTCTGGCTTGAGTATGATGATGGGTAGAACTGAAGATTGTTAGGAGTACCACCGCCGCCATAGTGAGGCTGTTGCTGCGGGGGCGGGGACTGGAAGAAGTTTGCCATGGTTAGGTCTTCAAGGGATCGGAAACCTATGTTCTTATTATATGGGGGGAGGGTACGAGCAGGAGGAGAAGAGGTGGAATAGTGGGCTGTACCGTTGGCAGTGGTTGAGTAGGGGTAGAAAATGAGTGAACGATCTAAATCAGATACAAAAGACACGACAACATCTCCGGCGTTGGAATAAGGTGAGGCTCAGTGAAGAAAGTGGCCCCTGTTGTCTTGGCATCCCGGACGGTTTCTTAGTTCAACGTCCCTGCCTCATTCTATCCTAAAAACCACAAGCAAATAAACAAATAAAAAAAATAAACAAACAAGCATAACAATGGAGGATCCAAGAGGTAAATTTTTTTTGCAAAGGCTAAATGTTTAATTAAAATTTCATAAGCTAACAAATTCACAGAGATAGCATGGCGAAACCGTCTAGACTACCATTCACGCATAAGTGCAGTCCGTGTCGCATTTAAAACTTCATACGCCCAAGCAATACCGACAGCCAGGCGTGAGCAGTACTACAAAGCAAAGCTACCGGAGCTAACGGAATGGGTCGCAAAAAAATGCGCCCTTGAACGGTCAAGATCAAAGGACGAGGGAAACGAAGATTTAGCACTTGAAGCCACCACGGCTGAGAAGCAAGGGCAAGCTGTGACTCCCGGCCTAAAAGCGCATGCGCTAGTATGCGGGCAGGAAGAACCGGCCGTTCTCCCAGATGACGAGAAATACATTCCGGCTGCCAAGGAGAAGCTACCGCCCACAAAGGGGGAAGTTTCCAAAGCGAATCTCCGAACCGCTCCGGAAGCTCAAGAACTAGCTACCAAGTCCACTGCACCCCCAAAGCGCAACAAACGCCTACGCACAGAGATAGAAAGGCTGCTAGATGTCAACTGGGGAGGAAACTCCACTGCCATCATTAGATCCTTAAACCAAAATGGTGCCAGCAACCCGTCGCCAGATTCCCTCTCCCCAAAACTTGCCAGCGGAGAAACTGACCTTGATCCCGCCGCCAAACGAACCCGCTCTGCACGGGACAGTCTCCAAGGCTCAGCTGAATCACCACCAAACTTAATCCAAAAACCAGAAAATCCCCCGGCCAAAGCCATCAAATCGACCTCTGGAAAATCGATCCCAGTCTCTCGTCAGCCACCGCCACTCTCCAACAAACCCTGCCAACCAAACTCCAACACAACCTCATCCGAAGCTCAAAATATAGCTTTGGTATGCCTAACCAAACCCTCCGGCCCTATCACTAGGACGCGGCAAAAACCAAAACCGCCTCATACTTCTAAACCGAAGTCCAGGTCTAAGCCCCCTGCCACTGCCTCGAAGAACTCGAGAACCCGAACATACCTACCAGCAGACCACTCTATAATTCCCTTCCATATCAGGGTAATCTTCAACCGCTACCCAACTCTATATCGCCTCCCCAGGCGTCAAAAACGTCTGGACTCTCCAAAGTTGGATATCCATTCCTTGATCTATAGATGCAGAAGGGCTGCTAGGAATGTCCCTGCTGTTGCAGGGAAGAAGGGAAAGGGTGATGGCGAGGAAAGAGATAAAGTCAGGGAAAATAGGGCAGTAGGTGGAGAGGAGATCGTGTTTTTGAGGAGGAATGTTGTGAGAGGGAGGAACGTTTGGAGTGGGAAATAGGGTTTGTTCCTATAATTTCATTTTCTCGAGTGAGGGAGAGGGATAGACATCCGGTGGCTTTTTTTTTTTGCTTTTGCTTTTCCGGCTTTTACTTTTTTCACATTTTCCCCATTTTTGCTTTTCTTGCACTGGTGTCCGGGTCATGGGTTGGATTAGGCTGGGTTAATCGGACTGGGATATCATACATTACTGTACAAGTATTGTACGTACGTTCAACAAGATGTGGTGGGAGCATGGGGGACTGCTACTACCGCTTGCGCTATACACTTGTATAACCAATCCGCGATATCCCATGTTAATTCTCATGCCATGCCATGTAGCCACCCTTTTTCCCTTCTTTCCCCCTTCTCGAACTTCTATCCCTTCACCGCCATCCCATGAAACACCCCAGTGTAGCATACTCGGGACTCTATATTATATCTGAACGGGAATTACCTACCTGCTCTAGAACCCGGAAGAGCGAGCCCCTGCCCATGATCACGTCGCGGGACTTCCCTGCGTGTCCTACAGGATACAGATCTCACAAGTCTACGATAAGGGGTGGCTCCACAAGGCTGCGACCAAATCCCGGTACTGTGCTCATTCAGTATCACTTCGATCAACCAATCCATTCCAATACCACGGTCAGTGTTACAGTACCACTGAAATCGCCCCACCTCATCACATACAAGTACAAATTAATACCTCACCCACCTACACCCCC
>QFET01018461.1:0-32268 GCA_003316355.1 Tuber calosporum | reverse complement strand
CGACCATAGAGGTCTCCTCAGATGAACTAAACAAATAGTTAATTATTAAGATTCTGGGCAGCCCACTACGAGCGGTCTTTACCCCCTGCCGAGGGGCTCCCAAAAAATTAAAACCCCCGTCAATAGGGGAGAAACCATTAAAATGCCATAAAAATGCAATAAAAGATTATACTTCTCTGCCTTTCCTGTAGGATAATACCATAAAGGAGTAATAATTTTCCTAAATAAATTATATTTTCAAAAAGAGCAGAAAATTCCGAAAATAGTTACAGTTTCCGAATTTGGAATATCTTGTACCAGTGTGGTATTATTTGGTGTTAGGTTGACGTAGTTGTTGTCACGTACACACCACGTCCCTGTTAGGCGAGCCCATATCATGAGGTTTCCCAGAAGACTTTACTGCTGTTCAGCTATGGTCTAGTGGTTAAATGAGCCTGGCCCGTTCATTTTGTCCGCAGGGTCCTGCGTTCAATCCACCCTTCTGGCGGATTAAACAACGGTAATTTGTACCGGAGGCATCTAGGGCTATAGCGTACCAGGGGGTCACCCCTGCTACTGCCTAGCACTTCCCGCGTGTCTAAAAACGGGAAGCACATCCAAGTGCCTAAAAAGGAGATCCTTCTTCCGAAGAAGTAAAAAGCAGGAACCTAAAATTAGAACCAATCTGAGGGAAAAAAATAACTGAGATCTCCCTGACGGGGGAGGTCTCATCCTCCGGTCCCCTGAATCCAATCAGTTGTAGCACGCTACGGAACCTCATCGAGGTTCCAGGGAACGACGGTTCCCAACATGCAAACATGGACCTGCATGCCAATTTTTTTGAAGAATTTTTGAATTCTTTTTATCATCGTGATCTTCAGCACCCTAGACTTGAGGGTTCCCAGTTTCGATTCCGGTCACTATTGCTAGTGCCCCGAATACCCAATCGCCGTCGCCGTTGGTGCCTTTAGGACATTTCTGTGTCTGATAGTTCCCATAACCGAGGTGCTGGTTCGCTCTGAATCTGGTTTACCTTTGGCTGTGATGTTCTTACAGCAAGAGCAGCTGTCTGTGGTTTCCGGGAAAATTTCGGTCGGTCCTTCATTGGTTGCTTAGCGAAAGCACTTGCTACCACTATATCCTTTCGACATTTTCGCCAAGTGTGGTTGTTGAGGCCGCAGCGAGTGCAAGCCTTTTCTGCCTTTCGCTTATCCACAACATTTTGGGGGATTCCATCATGAGCATTCTCCCAGTCTGTATGCTCATCCTTATTATTGAATCCTCCTTTCTTTTCCGATGGTTTTCCTTTAGCTGACTTCCATCGGGTAGGATTGTTTTTTTGTTTCTGGTCAGTGTATCCGTGTTTGGTGTTGAACCCTTTTGCTGTATCATCGCGTTTTCGCAAGATACTCCACTGTTTGAGGGCTCACCTTTGGATAATTTCCGCCGTTCCAGAAATTCCTCCTCTTGTCTGCCATCTTCGCGTATGGTTTCCTTCCATTCCTCATCCGAGGAAAACTTTATATGGGATAACCGGCGAAGAATTTCTTCAGGAAGTTTGCTCTCCACCCGAACCCTCCAAGTAATTCCTGTGAGACTGGCCTTGATGTTGAGATTTTCGAGAAGTAGAAGATAGGTGTCGATTTTCCCCTTATAGACTACCTTAGTCATTTCTTCTAGGGCTCGTCGTTCCTCCTCGATGCCGATATATCGCTTGGTAATTTCTAGTCGAAAGCGTTCCCATGTGGAATAGTCTGGGTCTCGGGTATATCCACTTAATCCACCCATCACCTTCCGGTATTTCTCTGAGAAGGGTGCCACTTTGTTCTCCTTTGTTTTCCCCAAGGCAAAAACTATTCGGTATGCATGATTTTCCCACTGTGTAGGATTGCGATCGAAGTAGTCTTCACAGGCTGTCAACCAGTTACGAACATCTTGGTTGTCATTTCCTTCGAAGAAGTAGGGTGGTACCGCTATTAGCTTTGCTGGTCGGGAGAGTCCACCGATACGTTCTAAGAAAGCCATAGTTAACCTGTCCTCGGGTACATCGTTTCTGGGAATAGACGGTAAACGGGGAGCGCGTTCCGGCCTGCCGCCCTTTCTACCACGTCCATCCTCTCCATCACTATCGGACCCATCATCATCTGGGTCAGGGGCATCACCAAGGTTACCTGGTGGTGGTGGCGCTGGTAGGTTATTTCCTCCACGGTCAACTCCTTTTCCTTTATCCTTCCTTGGAGTTGATGCTAATTCCTTTGTAGGAATAGTACCTGCTATTGGTACCATTGTGGGTCCGCGGTTAGACGGTCCTGGATCACCATCACTAGGTCCATACTGTGTTAGTGCAGGTGTCTTTTCCGCTAATCGAAGTACAAGAGCATCTAGGTAGGGCTTCATTCCCGCACTGTGTTCTGGTTGCTGTTGAGCAGCAATTTCTCGTTGCTCATTCATCCTTCTGGTTCATTCCTGTTCCTGTTGGTTCAACTTAGTATTGAGTTCCATTAGTGCTTTTTCCAGGATTCGGTCCCTTGTTTCTGAGACTTGGGCCTGTTGCTCTTGTTGAGCCTGTTGGCGTCGGAACTCTTCCTGAACCTGGGCACGTAACCTTTGCTGCTCCCTTTCAGTGTCGCCACTCAATTGTTCTAATACACGGCGACCTTCCTGTATCTCAGCATCATTGATAACTTCACCTCTGGCCATATGGCTCTGCAGCTATTCTAGCATTATAAAACCCTGCCAGGCCTCCTGTGATAGTGCTGAGATCGCTATGTGATTCTCATCGGCACTTTCTTTCAAGGATCGGTCCAGGTGGCGTAATGCATAGACAACATTTTGCTGGAAGTTATCTAGTATCTTGACAGGCTTCTTGGTTCGGTCGGCACGTTTCTGAACTCTTGATGGTGGGCGACCCAAATGAGTAATGGGAGAGTTGGTACAGCTTCGGGATGGGATTAAAGATGCCGAAGGGGTAGATTCCGTGTCATCCTCTTCGATCATCCTATCATGTCCCAAAGGACTAGGAATAGGTGTGTCATCCCGTGCCATAGCCATGGCAGCTCGCTTAGACACCCAAATAATTTCTCTTTGAGAAAATATAAAGTAAGCAGTAGTCTGGCCTCTAGGCCAACGGTGCTAACTGGAAGAGAAATTAGCTTAAACAGCGGGTTGTCCGCAAGGTTAGCAATAAGTATTTATTTAAAAAGTTAGGATATGGTAGATTATTGTTTGCATTTTGTAAACGCAGTTACCCGCCATCTGTCTTGACAATAGATATGTTCTGTATATTTTCGCTGTATCCGAGCCAGTTGTCGAAGTGGTACTGCTCGGAGGTCCAGTGCGTATTCTTCGCAACAGATAGGAAAAACGTTGTCAAAGTTGTGAGGTCGGCAGTGCCCACAATGATGGCACTGATGAAAACTTTGAGCGTCAAGGTATTCCCTGGGCATGAGAGAATCTAGAGTTGCTTTGGTGACAGGAGAATAACAATATAGTGTTACGGGGTAGCCAATTCGGTACTGTTGAATTGACTAGGCCGTGCTCGTATCGAGAAAATCGGAGAATTGTCAGGAAAGCTCGGTAAAAATTATGATAAAGGATAAATGGGTTCTCGAAGGCTTGATTAACTGAATAACTGAATATATTGTTAAGGTCTCTTCTCCGTTGCTTGATGATCCCTTAACTACGGGGGACTGCTAACTATTTATACACTTTTCCCAGTACTTAGGTTGGCCAGATAAAAGAAGTATCTTTGGAAACTTCGGCCATAGTCTAAATAGTGCGAACACTGTTTGACCCTGAAGATGTATGACCCCACTACAGCAAATGATCCCCCGGACTATCCTTTTGTCTGAGGGTGTCAAGCACTCCACCAGTAGATAGCCTTCGATCTCTTTGCCAAATGAACTAAGTTCAAATTGATGCCGCCCATTTGCGGACATCATACGGAATACCAGGTGATCAGTCTGGATGGCCGTCTTTCCTGCATATATGAACTCATGTGTAGATGCATTCGGATTATCAAGAATGCAGATATACGTAATAGACCCACTTGGATAAATTACTCTGTCATCTTTCACCGAGGCTGAGTAGTTCTGGATACGATCCTACTTCTCGCCAGTGTAGGTTGTAGTCAATATAGTCACCTCCCGGCGCTATATACCATCACATCTTTAAACTCGAAAGTTTAGTACCATATCCCATAAGTGTAACAGCAGTAGCCAGCTATCACTTTGGTATCTAAGCGAGACCTGCTGAGAGGCGAAGACAAGTTGTATACAATAGAAGGGCTTATAATGCGAAGGGGAACAATAGGATCACTGTTCAACCAAGTGTATTCACTGTCTAGGCATCGGTCTGAAGTGCGATGTCACCTGCTAGGCAGGAGACCACTCTTAAATACATGAAATCTTTCCTTCAAGAGCTGAAGTTCTGGAAACCCGCAGCCACTATCATTACCAGTATGTGTACAGCTACCGGAATCCTGTGGCCCTGCCGGAGCCCTTGAAAACTAGGGGCTTTTCCACAACACTAGCTGAATCCTACCGCTGGTATACATGACCTGTTCCTACCCTTGGAACTCCAGGGGCAAAAATCTGCCAATCCTCGAAAGCATACAGTAAGCAGAGCACTGGAATCTATAGATTCCGGTCGGGAAATCAAATACAAAAGAAATCAAATCAAATGAATGTAAACTGACAAAGGAAAGGATAATGTGAGTGGTAATAGAGGTACCTGAACATGTACCCATATTACATTCCCCAAATCTGAACTAAACTTATCTTCTCCAAAGGCCATAGGCTTCATCGCCGCTCTCATAAGGCCAGAGCATAGAATCATCATCAGTGGTGAAATAGCTGTCATCGGAGCCTACAGAATCGTATTCCTAATCGTTATAGGGCTGCCAGAAATCGCCGGGTACTATAGTTCTTGAACAAGGGATTGTAGAGACTTCGATTGGCTCACAAAAGATCCTGACATAGTAGGAGGTGATCATAGGTATCAGTTCTGTGCTGTGGCTTTCTTTCCAATAATCCGCTATGATATCTATTGAGTCCTCCAGGATCTCGATAGCTTCCCCAAAGTCATCAGTCCCTTCATACCCTTTCCAGTTTACCAGGAATTCGACTCTGTTATTCTGGAGGCGATAATCCAGTATCTCCACTGCTTCCCATTCTTCTGCATTGTTGATGAGTCTAGAGGCCGGCTTATGTATCCTCCTAGATGCAAATCTATTGGGATTGTTCTCATGATATTCCTTGCGAGAGGATATGTGAAAGTATGGCTTCTGGCACTCCATTCTCTTAGGCAACTCTAGCCTGTAGTTGTCGCTACTAGAGTCATACTCTAGGACCTTAAAGGATTCAAACCAGGTAGGATTTATCTTCTTGGATTGTCCAGGGGCAGAGGTGTAAGGGCGTCCTCGGACAAGAACTCTGGTGCCAATGTTGAATGGTGTTTGATAGGGGTTTCTCTTCTTTTCTGCTTGCACAGTCTCCCGGAATGTTCCATGCTTTCTGGCCATATCAACTTCCATCCTGGTTGCTTCATGGGCATTCTAGATCTCGTCCACTGTTGGTACTTTGCTGGCAGATCTGAGAACAGGATTGAAGAGCTTCCAAGGGCGTCCTTAAAGTGCTTGGTATAGAGATGTTTCTAAGGATTCATGGGGAGCGCCATTCATGGCTCCTGTTATTGCTGGGAGGGCATTGGACCAGTTGTTCTGTCTTTGTTGAGGAAGTTCCTCATCATCTGTTACAGGGTTCGAATCCGGCGCTCTACCTGGCCATTGGTTTGGTGGTGGTATTGAGTAGCCTTCCAGACCTGGATTCCCATTGAGTTAATAATCTGGGACCAGAACTTAGAGGTAAAGGGAGAGTCTTGGTCTAGTACTATGCTTAGGGGATGTCCATGAACATCAAATATCGTCTTCTTGAGCTTGCTGAATACCTTATCAGAGGTGGCAGTCTCCTGAAGTGGTATGAGATGGGTGTAGGAGGTAAAGCGATCGATAATAACCATGATAGTAGTATAATAGTTTGATTTGTTGAAGGGGCCAGCGAAATCGATGGCAAGGTATTGGTAGGCTTTGTCAGATGCAGGCAGGGCTAGAGATCTACCTGCCGGAAGTGTGGTGGGCTCCTTGTTGATCTGACATTGATCACAAGAGCTGCAGTACGCTATGAAGTCCTGGCGCATCTGAGGCCACCAGAAGAAACAAGCGGCATACTTGTAAGACTTGTGAGTTGAGAAGTGTTCTAGGTCTTCATGAACTGTTTTAAGCATGCAATCCCGAAGGGATATTCCCCCTTCAAAGGGTACCATGGAGATAAAGATGTTGGAATAGCCGTTGGTAATAACAGCTATGATGAGGCCATTCTGGATTGAATAGTGTAGCTAGTTAGTAGTTTCCAGGACTTGCCCGAAAGGAGGGTCATTCTAGCGAGCTTCTATAACAGCTAGCCAGAATATTTCCATGAGGGATGTTTCAAAGGATTTTGATATTTTGTACTTGAGAATTTTTGAAAAGGAGGGACCTTTATTAGGCGACAGTCATTCCATTGGCTTGATAAATACTCACAACAGGAACGATGGGGGACATACAGTACCACTAGGGCAACTGTTTATCGAAACGAACAAACCGACACTTGTGGTCGGAGATATAAATATAAACACGACCTTTACTGACCCGCTACGGACTATGGAATCTGGGGAATGAAGGCGGGGCGTGCATTATATGCGGCTGGCAGCGCAGAGAGTTTTTACGATCATGAATACACTAGGATTTACATGATATTCCCGGAAAATGCTACGCTATATCGACCCTCCCTCATCGATTACACCCTAGCGAAATTCAGCATTAGTAGTGCGGGTATCGAGAGGGAGGAACCTATACCAAGAGACAGGATCTAATCATTTAGTCGTACTCACAGAAGTGGACTCAAAGGACTTACACCTGGCGACACCTTCTCCATACTGGGACTAGATAAAGTGGAGAGATGAGAAAGGGGTCTCCACCCCCGGGATAGAATCTTCATTAAAAGATTATGTCGATCATGAATACAAAAATCTGAATGACCCAGCTACAGCTGTTAAGACCTTTGAGGAGAATTTGTTGAGGTTGATACAGATGGTAAAAGGCTTGGCCCCAATGAAGAGACCTACAAGGTGGTCAAAGGCGTGGTGGACGTCAGACATCACTTAGATGAAAAGGGTTTACACCTCTGCTGCCCGGCGTGTTGGACATGACGGAAGTGGGGTGAAAGAGAAGATGGAGACAAGGAAAGCATACCTGACTGCAATTATGAAGGCGAAGTGGAACTGCAGGGATGAACTCTTAGCCTCAGCAAAGAAAAACGACGTGTGGACAGCGCATCAGTTCACCAAGCAATGGATCCCGAACAGAGTACCTGGAAAAGATAGTAATACACCAGAGAACACTGCGGCAATTATTAGTAGCCACTTTTTTACAGAAAATCAGGACCCGATATAGTCGAAACCCCCCCACCGTAGGGAACTTCCTTCGGCAGATCTGTTCACACTGGTTCAGGTATGGGAGGCCTTGGAGAAGTGTAGCAACAAGTTAGCCCACGGGCCAGATTACGTCCCATATGGGGTTTGGAAAAACATAAGTCGGCTTAACGAAAGTGTACTGCCCTTATTAGTGGACGACCTCCTAAGGTGGGGAATTCACCCTCTTGCCTAAAAGGGTCAATAGCCGTAATACTGCCAAAGTCGGGAAAGAGTGACTACAGAGAATGTTCTAGTTTCAGGGTTATTGCTCTGATGCAGACTTTCTCGAAGATTGCGGAACGAATCGTCAATCGACGCCTTATGACGATTGCTTACAAAATGGACATGTATTGCATCAATCAAACAGGTAGCCTGCCACAGAGGTCCACAGTAGAAGCAGTCTTATCACTGAAACACTGGGTCAAGGAGAGTCACTTCGCAGGAAAGAATATCTCAACGGTCTTCCTGGATGTGAAAGGGGGTTTTGACAACGTTAACCATAAGAGGCTCATGGGGATCCACAAAAGAAACCTGCAGGTCCCATCATACATTACCGCTTGGATACGAAATTTTGTCACTTTCCGAAAAGTTACACGGGCCTATCCGGGCAGCTTACGAACCGAATATTGAATCGATCGTGGGATCCAGCAAGGTTCCCCCCTGTCCCCGCTCCTCTTTGTGATATATGTTCGTGGTCTACACATGGCAGATAACCCACAAGAGAGCTTTTCTACGTCATATTTGGACAATATCCAAATTGCGGTTGCATCCAATTCATGGTAGCGAAATTCGAGTTTCCGGGAGGGGGAGGTGGAAAAGATCAACAGTCGACCAGAAGATCTGGACCTTTCCTTCAGTATCGCCAAGACAGAGCTGGTGCACTGGAGAACGCCGAGAAAGATGCAAGAAGTCACCGAATGTCTAATAAGATTTCTATCTCACGTTATACAGCCGGCCGGGAGAGTGGTAAAATGGCTAGGTTTTTGGCTAGGTGATAACGAAGAAATAACGACACATTTAACGAAAAGGCTGGCACTTACACAGGCTGCTTTGGTTTGAATTCAGTGACTATCGATGGCGGGAAAAGAACTCTCGCCCTACAGAGCGAGAAGATTGGCCAAGAGCATCCAATTGCCAACCATGCTATACGGGGTGGAGATCCTCACCCCATGCATCAACATAATGAATAAGATGCAGATGTTTTGGAATTGAGTACTCAGATGGATAACCAACGCCTTCTTCTCTACCAACCTGACAGCTTTGTCGGCAGAGGCGTGTTTAACCCCAGTCCGACTCTATCTGCTACAAGCATCTCTAATGGCGGCAGTCCGAATAACGTCTGCCATTCCAGGGAATACCATTGTGACTGAAATGCTGCCTTGGGGATTCCCGCTTCCAGACAGCTTCAGATACCCCACGAATAGGAGTAAGGCTTTTGACAAAAGTGGTGGTCTACGCCCAAAGGTTTGGGACTCAACCTCTACCACCACGGTCCAGGTCCACCTCCCGATTGATGAAATAGGGGCTACAGCTGCTGGGATATATCAATCAAGGCCCTTTCCGGTAAAGCCAAACCGACTCGCAATGGTACAAGAGGACGCCGCAAAGGTGTATATCGAAGCCAGAGAGTGGGTTAGGAAAGAGGTACATAAAAGATGAGTACAGGAGGCATACCCGGAGTCCTATATATATCGACCGCAATACTGCGATTGCTGGACTTTCATGATGCTTCCGAAATTCCAGGCTGCTAGGATACACCAGTTGAGATCGAACAAGAGCTATCTAAGAGGGCAGGCAAGCTGGTCCAGCCAGGACCAGGATCCGACTTGTGATCTATGTCTACAGTCAGTTCAGACCTTCGAACAGGTGATTACAGTTTGCCCCACTCTGGCTCGGCCAAAGGAGGGGGTAGATCAGGGGATGTTTGACATAAGCCCATGCTCAGCCCTATGGGAAAGTGGGGATAAAGGGAAAGCCTTGTTGAAGGGTTTTGTTTCCTTTGTAACGCAGAATAGGTTGAACTTTCCAGTTAGGTGGGGAATTTTTCCGTTTATGAGAGACTAAGACCTGAGGTCCTGATTTTGAATTTTCGCCCTACGGCTGATAACTTGATGTTTATGATTGTGTTTCTATTGTTATTTGTTATTTTATGAGGGAGGTGAAGTTTGTTATGTTATTTGGGTTTTTAGGCCATACCTCACGGTGAATGGCAGGATTTTCCTGTACTTAGTACGAATAAAACCACGGATTTAACAAAAAAAAAAATAAATATTCCCATGAGGGATGAGTGGAGGGTACCAAGGAAGGTTTGGGCATTATCGGTCTATGCTGAGTTCCAGAAGGCATCAGGATCACTTTATAGGGGTCAAGAAGCTGGCGAAGCTGGTGAAGCCCGAGGTGGGTTGGCTGGAGTTAATATATCTGCAAGTCTGAGGTACTTGTTTACTGGGGAGGGTAGAGATATAGAGCTATTATTTGAGTGATGGGGGGGTGGTGGGCTGCTGTTTATTCAAATATCAGCTGTTGCTTTAGCTTTCTTTGCTTGCTTTCACTTTTCAGGAACCTAGGGGAAATATCCATTGGCTTCTTTGCTGTCTGTGTGTGTAGGGTACTGGTCATCATCGCAGGCAGTCCAACTGAGTGCAGAATGGCTTCGTACCTCTCTAGTCTGATGAAGATTGAAGGTTGCTTTGTCTCCCAAGGAGTTGCCTGCCTGGATACTGCTATCGTTGCTGCTAGAGCTGTCCTTGCGCTTTTGAGGGTGAGTGACTGTATTTGCTGCTATATCTGTGCTTGCTAGGTTGTCTGGGGAGGAGCGATAGATAGATTCGCGAGTAGTGAGAGATGGAGAGTGCTGTTTTTCTTCAATGGTTTCCATTTCACTGCCAGAATCAAGGGTATAGTATGAGGAAGAAGTTTAGTTGGTTTGGATATGATTGGAGTTGTGGTTCGGAAGATTGGAATTTTCGGAGGTGGGGTCCTGTAGTATTATATCTGCAGGCCCTGAATTGGTTTGATGAACTCTGGAGAGATAATCTGCCTGAAATTTCGAAACTCCAGGTATATATTCTATTTTAAAATCGAAGCAGCTAAGATGCATTATCCATCTTTGCTGCCTGTCATGGAGATTTCTTTGTGTCATGAGATTAGTAAGACTCTCATGGTCAGTGACTATGGTGAACTTTGTATGGGACAACAGGTGGGCGAAGGCTTGTACAGCCTCAACTATTGCAAGGGCTTCCTGTTGGTGGGTGGAGTAGTGACTTTGAGAAGATGACAGCTTGTTGGAATGGAATACTGCCGGTCTGGCTGTATCTCTGGTTGGTCCTTAGCCTATCCAAGCGCCACTGCCGGTAGGAGATATATCGGTGAATAGCCAGATTGGTTCTGGGTTGGTATAGTCAATAGGTCTTAAAACCTAGTTATTTTCGCTGCCTTTTTCACTGCCTGAAATGCTGATTCCTGCAATTCTGTCCATATCCACTCTGCATCGCCGGTAAGCTCTATAAGTGGTGCTGTAATGGTGGCGATATGTGGTAGGAACTGTGAGATATAATTAACCATTCTACTAAAGCGCTGTAGTTCATTTCTATTCTGAGGTCTTGTCCAGTCCTCAACGCTTCTAATCTTCTCTGGTGCTTGGTGAATGCTTTTATCATCGATTAGGTGTCCTAGGATATCAATCTTTTCTGCAAAGAAAACACTCTTCTTTGGATAGGCATATAGCTGTGCTTTTTGTAGCTTTGGCAAAGAGCTTTGATATGCTTGATATGGTCTTGTTGTGTATCGCTATATATCAGGATATTGTCAATGTATACCAATAGAAAGACTCCTAGTTCTTCTGATAGTGTATATTCCATGATTCTCATGAAAGTTCCTAGTGCATTTGTATCTCCTTGAAGCATTACCTTGCAGGCAAAGCCTCCAAAGGGTGTCTTGATAGTGTTGTACTTCTCATCTTCAGGCACAACCCTGATTTGGAAGTGTGCATCATGGAGGTCTATCTTGCTTCAGAATTTTGCTCTGACCACAGTATTCAGTATGAGCTGCTGATTGGAGATTGGAGGTTAGTCCTTCTTGGTGTTATCGCAACTGTAGCGAAGGTCCACTAATAGTCTCCTCCTGCCATCGGATTTCCCTTGAATGAACATGCTGGCACCTCCTGGGGTTTGTGATCCGTAGCGTATCCCAGCCCTGATTTGCTTCTCTATCCATACCTTGAACTTACGAATCAATTTTTCAGGGGTCTTGAAGGTTGGTATCTTGACATAGAGGTCTGGGTCCTTGATCATGATCTTGTGGTTTAAGCGCCGCAATGGTGGTAGAGTTTCAGGTATTTCTTTAACAAAAACCTGAGGCAACATCTTGATAAAGTATGGTATATCTTCCTGTTTAGCCATCACTGAGCGAGGCTGGGTGCTGTTCCCATTGCAGTTTACTCAGACTTTGTGGTCAGGGAAGTAGAGGGTATTTTTCTGGTAGTCTATGACTGCTTCAAAGCGTATGAGGTAATCCATACTGAGGAGAATATCATAGTCTTATACTGGAGTGACACTTATATGTACCTTGTGTACCTTCATACTTCCAATTTCAATATCTTTGATGCAGGTGTGATTACTACTTGATCTGGCTCCCTTGGCAGCCATTTTGAGCATAGTGGGTGTCTTCTAACTCGTATAAGGGATATTGTTTATAGTGACAAAGCGATTGCTGATGATGGTTCCGCCAATGCCTCCAGTGTCTGCTAGGACCCTGACAGGTTGCTTGTTGATTAGCATTGTGAATTCTAAAGCTTAGAATGGCCTTGCTGCTTCCTTAGGGGTGCTAACAGTAGTCGTGTAGGTTATGATGGTATTCCTCCTATTCAACTCTTTAGTGACATCGCTCTTGGCCTCATAGAGCTCTTTATCGCTATCTGGAGTGTCTTGGGTGACTGTAACATGATTGGAATTGATCTCCTTCTTTGGACAATCATTTGACATATGTCCTGCCTCTCCACAGTAGTAACAGGCTCCATCTCTCTTGTGTCGATCCACAACCTGCTTGCTAGGCTTCTTATGCTTAGGGGTGGTCGATTTCCACGCTGTAGCTTTGCCTTTTCCTAATGGCTTGTTGCAGGTTTATTGTGGAGGGTTCCTGGTTTTGTTTGGCTTATTTCCGAAGGTGCTGGAGGAGCTGCCACTATTCCCATAGGCTCTAGTCTTGAACATTATTGCATCATATCTTTCTACCAATTGGACAACCTGATTCCAGGTATCCGTATCTCTTATCTGTGGTTCCATATTCCTTCTAAGTCTAGGATTCCTGGTATCCAAATATCGTTGGCTTGAGCATAGTCTGATATAGATTCTCGAGGTAGTGTTGCTCTTTGGTCTTCTAGTTCTCCAGCAATTTTTGAAATTCTTGCTTACTTGCCTCCTGAGGACTGCTGTATCTTCTGCCATTTGAGCTACCGGTTATCTGTATTGATCAATGCTTCAAAATGCTGCTTAACTTGATTCTTGAACTCTTAGAGGAAAGGTTGATTGTCTTCAAACTCATCCATGAGGATGAGGTAGGCACTATGTGCTCGCCTTTCTGTATAGGCGCCATAGTAGTCCACTACATCCTTTGTGTCATCAAGGACATCATACTTGGACATGTACTTTTTAACCTCCCTAAACCAACGCTTGAGTTTGTCTGGTTGTAGATCTTCGCCTTCTCCACTGAACTTAGATGGTTGTGGAAGATTGATCTTTGGTTTACTGGGTCGTTCTGGGGCGTCAGCTATGGTCCTAGATGGTGGGGAAGGTGCTGGTCAGTGTCAGGGAGTTTCTGGTTCTTTCCCTTTTCCCTGAGGTAGTAGTGCTAGTTTACAGGGTCCTGGGGAGTCTGGAAATCCACCAGGTAGTGTCTCGCTTCTTCAGGGTACTGCAGAGTGTGGTAGTGTTCTAAAGACGGTCTCCAATATGCTCATAGTTCTTGGTCTCGATCCCTAAGCTGTCTCTGTTCTCTGGAGTTGTCTTTGGACGATTTGCTTTATAGTAAGTTCTTCTTCAGAGTCAGTATCAAGGTCTCCGGGTTTTAGGAAAGTTTGCCTAGGAGCTGGTGTATCTTCACCTTGTCCTTCTGGTTCTGTGTCTGGGTTATTCCTGAGTGTGCTGGGAGGTCTGGATATCCTTCCAGACCTAGTGTTGGGACTTCCCTTATCTGTAATAATGAATGTAGTACCTGAACCGGGAATCTCTCCCTGCCGCTCCTTCTTCTAACTAGTTATCAACAAACGGAAGGGTGATCAATCCTACCCAGTTTCCCAATCCTTAGAACAAGATATCACCTGCTGAGCCGAAACAATTGTAACAGGTACTAGCCTGTGTGAACGGTTATACAATAGAGTCTAAGTAGTAGCCAGCTATCGCTTTGGTATCTAAGGGAAACTTGGTGAGAGGAGAAGACAAGTAGAGTATAATAGAAGGGTTTATAGAGCGAAGGGGAACAATAGGATCACTGTTCAACTAAGTGTATTCACTGCCTATGCATTTGTCAGAAGTCGGATGTCTCCTGCTAGCCAGGAGACTACTCTTAAATACATGAAATCCTTCCTTCAAGAGCTGAGGTTCTGGAAACCCGCAGGCACTATCATTACCAGTGAGTGTACAGCTACCGGAATCCTGTGGCCCAGCCGGAGCCCTGGAAAGGCTGGGGCTTTTCCACAACACTTCCTCTATCCTACCACCGGTATTCATTACCGGATCCTACCCTTGGAACTCCAGGGTCACAATCCTGCCAATCCTCCAAAGCATACAGTAAGCAGAGTGCCGGAATCTAAAGATTCTGGTAGGGAAATCAAATACAAATGTTCTAAAATCAAATGAATGTAAACTTACAAAGGAAAGGTTAACGAGAGTGGTAAGAAAGGTACTGAAATATGTAGACATATTACAAGTAGAAACGGTGGTTTCTGCTGTGGCCATTTTTGCTTTGTAAAGGCAAAGTGACATTGGTTGCTAAGTACCTGTACTTTGCTTTGCATTTGCGAGTGGTTGCAGCTAGGAAATTGCACTTTCTGTAAGAACTCGGATTTAGTCAGACAGGAATACTCCAACTTTAGCTAGGCTTTTCATAACGATTTGCCAAGAATGATTTGCCAAGAATGATTTGCCAAGAATATTTCGTTTCATGCGATGTTTCATTTCAAATACAATGTTTCAATATTACAAATGATATTTTTCAGTGAAAGAGGTTTGTTTCATTTTGTTGGTATTTGTTTCATGTTAATAAACGATAGTGTGTGAATGAAAGTCATATAGCTATGGATGGCACAGGCTCATAACCTAAAAAAATTATGTGTCTTGGCACAATCTTATATCATGAGTACGAATATACAACTCTATATAAAGAGTATACTATGTGCTGCTTGTATGAGGAGTTTTATAGTATGAAGGTAGATTGGTAGCAGTTCTTGTTCTTAATTAACTAAATAAAGTAGATGGCAACCACCTATTTATACAAATGCATATCCTCTTTGTATTCAGTAATAAAATAGGGAAAATATTGTAACAATATATAAGTGCGAACATGTTTGACCCTGAAAAACTACCAAGGATATCCCAATAATAGGCGTAATTTGAAGTAGTCTGCAGGAAATAAACTTCAAGATAACACTTGATACAAGACTTGTAAAAGGTCACTATACATGGAAAGGTAACTGAGAAATCCCACACATAAAATAAGAAATATACACATTAATCCTTAATCATTATGATTAAATATAAGCGAAAATATGATATACTCTAGCTGTAGTAATGTCTGTAGTTTTCCTGAGTACACTAGTGATAACCAAGCAGAGACATAAACAATATTACCGTAGGAAATATACATATGAAATGAATTGAAGAATTTCAACAGTGCCAGCATATTTATCCAAGGGAAACCAGATTGTAGGACAAGACAATTAGTGGATCTTTGCCATAGGAATGAAAACCCCAAAAAGGATAAAGCTATAATTGTTACAAACCTATCCTTAGTCTGCCGGACAAGGTACACTTTCTTCTTCAACTGCCACAGGTAACGATACATACTGCCCGGACTACTGCTCGGCAGGCCATTTAGCCTTATATCGCCTTGGAAACGCTGCGTCCACTCACTCCTAGCCAGTGCGACTGCTCCTAAGCGATACGTTTCTTGAATTACCTTTTGGTCGGTGATATAAACAGATAGTCGTAATAAGAATAAAGTATAGATTGAACGAATAGGTAAAGTATAAGATAGGAAGTAACTTAGGTGGTTGCGTGAAGAGCTAGCTATCTGTGTCTCTGACCCTCCTTGGCGCTCTTCCCACAACCCTAACCCTGGTGACTTGACTATGAGTCACCTTCTTACTATGACTGCCGTGTGAGTCATAGTTTAAAAAACATCTTATGACTCATGATTTAAGTCATAGTACATAATCTCCATAATATCAAATTCCCAAAAAATGTCCAGTGCGCTAATCGCGTCACATGTGTGAAACCCCAGACTCATACTTGTAGTCAGGTGCGAAACTCATAACCTCATATGACATCACAATCGTGAGTCATAAAACCATAAACATAAAACAAACTAACAAAATATCAAAATCATAAATGATCTCACAAATCGTGAGTCATGTGAAATGTTTCATATTGCTGAGTTACAAATTGTGACAATAGCTGTTCTCCTCCCTCAGCTTGAGTCCCATTAAGAAATTCACCAAGTTTGATTACTTGGTTCCCAAGTCTTCTCACGTCGCAACGAAACATCCGTAAGATTTGTGCCTCTGGGCGTAACTGATTCCTCACCATCTCCAATGTCAGGTCTGCCACCTCAATGGTTCGTTTTTGGAGCGCGATAGTGACTAGTTGCACTTCGATATTCTCATCTAGGAGTTCGATCGTTCCTTGGGTTTCGTCAAGTTGTATTTCCAAACCCGAAATCTTCCTCCATGTAGGCATTCGATATCTACCTGCGTGCGTTGGCTATCAGTATTATCGTTGCTGGTTTTTTTGCCCCTCTCCGACCTCCTCCACGCTTTTGTCCGTTGAGTATCCTTCTTGCTCAATTCTTCTCGTTTTCCCTTAGCTTTGGCATAGTATCACGCCTCGATCTTCGCATCCCGGTGGGCTCGACAATTGTTTCGGTAACACTCCTCATACCTCGTTTCTGCTTGTGGTTGCTTTGGCCGGTAACTGGCCCCTTCCTTATCTCCTCTGTGAACGTTGCAATGCTTATCATAGCATGCTATTCAGCTCATCGCACTGTATTCGTTTGCCATTTAACGGTCCTCTCCCATGGCGTAGCCTGGACTACTTGGAGTGATTTCCCAGATTGGATCTCCCCAACCATCGTTCTGTATTTCTTGAATGATTTCTTCCCAGCCTTGGTTTATCTGGGTATCGTTCGTGAAAGTGTTTGATTGCATCTTCTGCGTATTCGAAGTTTTCCGCTGGATACCAAACTTTATTGTGATCAGGAGAATATCCTGTCCACTTGGCTCGATATTGAAGTTTTCCGTAATCTAGTTGTGAGTCGACTATTTCTTCGAGTTCGTATTCTGTTTTACCTTCGATTTCGATTGGTGGTGGTTGTAACTGAATCTATGATCAGAATCGTTGGTCTTGGTAGGATTCGAGAAGTGAGATGTGGATGGTGTTGTGTATTCTCATCGATAGGGGAAAGTCCAGTTTATATGCACTGTTCCCCACTCTTACCAAGATCTTGAAGGGCCTAATCTTTCTGTAATCAAGTTTCTCTCATGGTCTTGTGGTCCTTACATTCCTTAGTAGGAACTATACCATGTCTCCTGATTTCAGATTCGGATCAGATTTTCTGTGTTGATCATAATTTTCTTTCGGTCAAAGTTGTGCGGCAACTATTTCCTCGCATATGGTATTGTGCCATTGGTTCCTTTCGTTTGCCAGTATCTTCCGATCCGGTATCACATGACCACTTGCGTCATGTTTCCGCTATTGTCCGTTATTTGCAAAGCATGATGTTGTCCAAATTGTTTCTTGTGGTCTGTTATTATAAGCAAACTCCGCAAAAGGTAATAGTTCATTCCAATTATCCTGTTGATAATTGATGTATGATCTCAGATATTGTTACGGATGGCATTGGTTCATTCAGTCTGTCCATCCGTTTGCGGGTTGTAAGCCATGCTCAGTTTGCTTTCGATTCCCATCTTCTGTGCTGTCTCCTTCCATAGATCAAATGTGAACAGTATTCCCCTATCGGTGATTATATCATGCAGTAGTCCATTTAACCGAAAGATTTCTTTGGCTTAGGTTTGCGCGAATTGTTTTGTTGTCATACCTTTCTGACATGCAATAAAATGACTCATTTTTGTCAGTCCGTCGATGACTACCAAGATAGTGTCATAGCCGTCTGATTCTGGTAAATCTGTGATAAAATCTATTGATATAAACTTCCATGGCTTATCTGGTGCTTCGTTTGAGAGTAGTTGACCATACGGAGCATGTCGGGATGATTTCATTCTTTGACAAACATTGTAATTTTTGACATATCTCTTGGTCGTCTTCCGCATTCCAGGACAGTAATAACTGCGGTTTATAAGTTCCGTAGTTTTTGCAGTTCCTCCGTGTTCAGCCTGCGCATTGTCGTGATTCCTTCTGATAAGTTCCGTTCTCATCTCTTCCTCTTCTGGTACCTAAATTATGTCCCGGTGCCATAGGCAATCATCCTTCCCTTGACATAGCCCCTGGGCTACATCCTTCATTACTTTTGTTCCTTGTTCCAATGCTTTCCGTATTTCTTGTATGTGGGGATCCTTCACACTCTGTTCCTTTAGCTTTTATATCTCTTCTTCCCGAAAGCTAATCGTATCCATTTCCTATAGTCTTATTTCCTCTAAGTATTTTTCTTGCGGTAGTAGACCTTTGTTTTTGTTTGATCCTATCGTCATCTTCTTCTGGCGTATCTTGACTTCTCCTTGTCAGTGCGTCTAGTTTGCCGCTATCCTTTCCTGGCCGATATTCAATCCGTATATTATATTGGCTTAACTTCTCGCTCCAGCAGATCTGTCGTTCATTAAGGTCCTTTGTTGTCGTGAAAGGAACCAAGTTCTTATAGTCAGTGAGGATCCTTGTCTTGTGCTGGCTTCCCAACACATATCTTCACCATTCTTTGAGTGCATATACTATGGCCAATAAATCTTTGTCGTGGATATCGTAGTTGCATTCTGCATTTGTCATTGTCTTTGATCGGAATGCCACCAGTCGCCATTTCTTATCTTCACACAGTGGTGATAAAATTCCTGCACAGACATACTTCGATGCATCTGTTTCAATCATGATCGGTCTTTTCGGATTGTAATGGGTGAGTACAGGTCCCAATGTTATTTTTTGTCTCATCGTATTGAACGCCTCAACTGCCTCAGTCCCCCACTTCCATTTTGCATTTTTCTTTGTCAGAGTGTATAGAGGTTTTGCTGTCATCATAAACTCCACGATGAATCTTCGGTAAAAGTTGCACAATCCCATGAATCTTTGGATGTCGGTCTTATTCTTCGGAATTGCCCATTCCCATGTGGCTGCCGCTTTGTTTGGATCCATCCGGACTCCTTCTTGGTCAATGATAAACTCTAAGTATTCCACTTCTGTCTTGTGGAATTCACACTTAGTTGGCTTGATTCTCATTCCGGACTTTCCTATCGCTTCCAGGATCTTTACCATGTCTTTCTGGTGTTACTCCATTGTTTCTGAGTACACTAATACGTCATCCAAATATACTATACAGCATATGTCTAAGAATTGGTATAACGTCTGCTTGATCCATCTCTGGAATGTTGCAGGTGTGTTGGTCAAGCCGAATGGCATTACCAAATATTCGTAAGTTCTGTATCGTGTCGCGAATGTAGTTTTCCACTCATCTCCTTTCTTGATTCGCACATTATGGTATGCATCCTTAATATCAAGCTTTGTTAAGTATCAGGCACTGTTTATCCTATCCAAGGCTTCACCGATGAGTGGTAGTGAGTACCGATCTTTTTTAGTGACTTGATTAAGTCCTCAGTAGTCCACGCATAGTCGTAATTTTCTGTCTTTCTTCTTGACGAAAAGAATGTGTGCTCCTGTTTCCGCGCTGGAGTCTCGTATCCATCCTCGTTCCATGTTCTGCTTCCAATAGCTTCTCAATTCTTCCAGTTCTGCTACTCCTAGTGGGTATAGACTCTTGACGGGGATATTCTTTCCCTCCTCTAGGTTATTCTCGTAGTCCACTCCCTGTCGGTATAGCAGTAATGTAGTTTTCTCCTTTTCTTCCAATAGATCTAGGTATTGTGATATACCTCTGGTATCAATTTTTCCTAAGGTTCTTTTCCTTGGTACTTTTTGGCCTTAATAGCCAGTTCGGTACTGACATTCATAGCCTTCAAATCATATTGGCCGTCCTCCTGGTTCCACTTGAGAATCCCAGTGATTTCTCCTTTTCTGTACAACTTACCAAAGGCTTGGGCTCAGATCACACAGATCTCCTTTGATTTCCGGATTGTTTCTTTATCTAGGAGGACCTCCTCTGATTCGTTTCTGTCCCGGTCTCTTTTTTTGTCCTACTTCCGAACCCTTGATCTTCTCATTCAGTCTTTGCAAGTTCTTCAACTACCCTGCATTCCCCGTCCAGGTATATTTCGCATATCAGTTGTGCAATCCTGTCACCGGAATTGACCGTGTAGTCTTCATCCCCGAGGTTCACCATTACTACCTTTAGTTAACCTGTATAATCCGCATCTATCATACCTGCGTTGGTTGTGAGCCTTTTCTTGACTGCTAACCCGCTTCATGGTGCAATGCACCTATAAGTGCCTTGAGGTGATCCAATGGCTATTCTGGTTCGGACCACTTCTTGCCCTTTAGCTCGTATCGTAGCTCATTCGCTAGCGTACAGGTCATGTCCTGCAGCCCTTAATGAGCCTTTCGTTGGCATCTTTGCCTCTTTCATCAGCCTTCGGAGTAGTATTTGTTGATCTCTTTTTGCCTGGACCATTGTGAACTTCATGTCTAAGTTCTCCTCCAGGGCTTCCGCTTCTGTGACTGTAAAGACCCACACTGACTCTTTTAAACACCAGGTCGTGCATCTATCCCTATCAAACGTGATAGTCCCCTTTTCACCAATCAATTGCGGGGCTATGTTCTCTCAACCATGGCATTCCAAGAACTGCTTCAAGGTTTTGTAAATTTACCACTTGGAAGGTAATCATTTCTCAATCACTACCGATGTCCATAGGTACTGTCGTCGTATAGGTTACTGGACCCATCGCACTGAGTTTGCCGTCGGCTAGGTAAATCTCTTGTTGCTGTTTGGCTTTCGCCATAGGAATGCCATACTTTTTGCATACCTCCTTGTCAATAAAGTCCTCAGTTGCCCCTGAGTGGATCTTTCCTTTGATGCTGATGATCTTGTCTCTGCCATATAATCGCATTTTTACTATAACATGGTCGTTTTCGTGTTCCAATGATTCAGTGTTGTTTAGTGCCGCGTAGAACTTTCGTATCTCGCTGGCTTTCTTTTTCCCCTTGTCCCTCAGACCATCATTTATGGGGACCGTCGTCTTTTTCCTCTTCGCTCCTGTCATTTTCAAGATATATCTCGCAAATTGTCGTCCTTTGTTTCCAACCTGGGTTTTGAATCCTGTTGACCGGCATCGCAGGGTACTCATTTTCATCTCTCGGGTTGGTACAGTTTCTCATCATATATCCTGGTTTTGCGCATGCCATACACAGGTTGTTGTTTTGTCTTCTGCGGTATTGTGTTTTTGGTATATTGAGAGCTTGTCTTCGCCTGGTTGCATCTAGGTCCATTGGATCTCCGCCAGATTCCTGTGTTTGTTGAGTCTTGAAGGTTCTGTCATAGTTTCTGGTGTTATTGTATGTCTTTGTCTTTGACCTTCTTTGCACGTGTTTCATAACATCTAAGCGATTTTCATGGTTAATGGCCCAAACTGCCAATCCCTTAGTCGTAGTGAAGTCCGGGCCCACATAGCCGATGCGTTCCGAACTTCTTCGTAAAACCCTCTTAAAAAGGCCCTTCCCAAGGTTGCTTCATCGTATTCCGCTTCTGTTGCAAACAGTCACAGCTCATTCCAGAAATTGATGACATTCCGACTCGCCTACTTGCCTTTTTTCAATCTTATTTCTTGCAGTCTCCCTGGCACCCACGTCTCCAAATTGAATGCACGAGGTTGCTTGAAAACTTCCCTGCCCTTCCCGGTAGCAGGAGATTTTCCTTCCACATAAAGGGTAATCCATTTGCCTGCTGATTCCCTCAATAGTGATTTGGCAAAGTCCACTTTTAGCTCATCCTCATTATCTCCCCATCCCAGGGCTGTAAAGTACCTTGCAAGTTGTACTAGCCATGCCGGCAGCTTGGTGCGATCTCCAGTGAATGTATACGGAGTTTTGATTTTTGGTCTTCGAACAGTATCTTCGTGTCGATTTACTTGAAGTGTTCGTATCAACGATGGAAGTTGTTCTCGTGTAAGGGTTATGGCATCCGCTGGTCCTGCCGGACTGGACATTCTATGTATTGGGGATGCTCCATGGTTTACTGATGCTGTTCTCGATCTCGCCTCAGCGGTGACCGGGCTTGTACTTCTTGGGGGGCCTTCGCGCGATATCTCGCTTAAGGCTTGTTCAAGTAGCGCTTGTAGTCCTAAGAAAGTTTGAGGATCGTAGAAGTCCGGTACTTCTGTATCTGTAGGTTTATCCGTCTTGTATTAGTTAAGTGTCGCAAAAGACACAACCAAATGTTACATATCTATCCTTTGTCTGCCGGACAAGGAACACTATCTTCTTCAACTGCAACAGGTAATGATACGTACCGCCTGTTTAACTGCTCGGCAGGGCTGTAGCCTTATGTCGCTGTGGGAACGCTGAGTCCAGTCACTCATAGCCAGTGCAACTGCTCCTTAGCGATACGGTTCTTGAATCACCTTTTGGTCGGTAATATAAACAGATACTCGTAATAAGAACAAAGTATAGATTGAACGAATAGGTAAAGTAAAATATAGGCAGTAACTTAGGTGGTTGCGTGAAGAGCTACCTACCTGTGTCCGTGACCCTCCTTATATAGACATCCTGCCCTCAACCCGAACCCTGCTGACTTTTATATGAGTCACCTTCCTACTATGACTGCCGTGTGAGTCATAGTATAACAAACAACTTATGACTCATGATATAAGTCATAGTACATAATCTCTATAATATCCAATTCTCATAAAAGGTCATGTGTGCTAATCGCGTCACATGCGTGAAACCCCTGACTCATACTTGGAGTCTGGTGCAAAACTCATAAACTTACATGACCTTACAATCGTGAGTCATGAAACCATAATATAAATCAAACCAACAAAATATCATTATCATAAATGATCTCACAAATCGTGAGTCATGTGAAATGTTTCATATTGCTGAGTCACCATTTGTGACCCCTATTCCCAATAAGGGGCCAATGTTGAACACAGTATGAAAAGCCAAATTCTGAAGCAAAGAGAGACATCAGTTAAGTATTCTTTCAGACCAGGGTAGAGCAAGATGATAAGAAGCACAATAGTATTAGGACCCGATTTGAAACCTTCGCCTATAAGGCAACCCCCCAAAGAGACACCAATTTAGCTGTAACATTTTATGAGGGTTATGGAAAATACAATATCGTAGGAAATAGGAGTTTTTAAATATTTTTCATTGACGATATCCTGATATGTAGTGGTTTACATCAAGACTATATTACATATATTAATGCAGTTTACCAGAGGCTGCGTAAATAGTAGTTATATGCCAACTCAAATAAGTGAGTCTTCTTTGCACAAAACCTTGATCTTATAGGATACTTGATCAATAGCAAAGGGATTAACCCTCTACCAAAAAATATATATGGTATTGATAACTGGACAAGATCTCTGTACAGAAAAGAATTACAAGACTATAGTGGGATAGTTACTTATATCGCCCACTTTGTACCACAGAAAACCACCAGTCTACAACACTTACATAGCTTACGAGCGATACTAAAAAGATGTCGATAGACTTAGAGGAAGTAACCTTTCAAGTAGTAACAAAGGTGGCGGAAATTACAAAGATATTGGATCTATTATCTATACTAACCAAATACCAATCTGCATATAATTCAATATATGGCCTAAAGGCAGTAGTACTTGTATAGGACATGGACCAACCAGAGATACAGCCAGACTAGCAGCATTCCATTCCAGGAAACTGAGAGCATCTTGGAGCAACTATCCTACCCACAAGCTGGTACTTATTGAAATAGTTGAGGCTGTACAAGAGTTTACTCATGTATAGTTCAATACAAAGTTCACATTAGTAGTCACTTACCATGAAAGTCTTAATAAACTTACAACATCAAAGAATGTCTAAGACTAGCAGTAGAGATGGATAATGCTTCTCAGCAACTTTGATTTCATAAAAGAGTACTTGTCTAAAATTAAGAATTTCCTAGCGGCTACTTATTCAGAGTACATGAAATCGATTCAGGGCCTCAAGATATAATACTAGATGACCCCACCTCTGAGAATTCAGATCCCCTCAACCAAAACTCTAATCATATTGAAACTAACTATCCCTCTTCCTCATATTATAGCCTAAGTTCCCAAAGTGATATGGTTACCCCTGAGGAAAACCAGTAATCCTGTAACAGAGGTACCATGTTGGAAGAGGGATCTGAGGTTGGGACAGTACCAAAGACACAAAGTAAAGTTCACGAAAGGTAAAGATATAGATTAATGAATCTCTTGAAAAAACCTAATATTGTTAAGGAAAAGCTTCTCTAAATTCAAGTTCTTCTCTAGAGAATCATTGGTTAGCAGGGATGAGTGCCAATCCCATTTACTAAAGAATTATAAAAACTATCGACATCAATCCCTACTCTAACCATAAATGAGGACCCTTCTCCACTCCGGGTTTATCAATGCAGAACGTTTTCAGGGTCAGCAGTGTAAGTCTGCGGGTCACTCTGGCGGGGGGGTCAACCAATTGGATGTAACTTTCTGGATTGTATCTGAATTATGTTTGCCGGAGAGAAAAATGTTTCTAATCAAAGTCTTCTTAGTAGCCTACAATTAAGTTTTCATGGGACTCAATATCAGAGTTACCACTCAGACACCCTGTGCCAGTTCGATCTATACAAGAATTATAGTTGTAACAGGCACTAGCCTGTGTGAACAGTTATACAATAGAGCCTAAGCAGTAGCCTGCTATCACTTTGGTCTCTAAGGGATACCTGCTGAGAGGCGAAGACAAGTTAAGTACAATAGAAGGGTTTATGGAGTAAAGTGAAATAATAGGATCGCCGTTCAACCAAGTGTATTCACTGTCTAGGCATCTGTCTGAAGTCTAAGGTCTCCTGCTAGCCAGGAGACCACTCTTAAATACATGAAATCTTTCGTCCAAGAGCTGAGGTTCTGGAAACCCGCAACCATTTTCGTTACCGGTGAGTGTATACCTACCGGAATCCTGTGACCCTGCCGGAGACAAGGAAATCCTGGGGTTTTTCCACCCCACTGCCTCTATCTACAATCGGTATACATGACATATTCCTTCCCTTGGAACTCCTAGTGCACAAACCTGCCAATCTTCCAAAGCATGCAGGAAGCAGAGCGCCAGAATCTATAGATTCCGGAAGGGAAATCAAATACAAAGGAAATCAAATAAAATGAATGTAAACTGACAAAGGAAAGTCTAACGAGAGTGGTAATAGAGGTACCGGAACATGTACACATGTTACAATAGTCAACCTGGTCTTATTGGCCAATCAGCAAATAATCTAGAGATTAGGTAGTTCCACTGGTAAGCGGTATTACAGTGTTGGCTCAATGAGGACTACCTATAGCTAATAGTTGGTTGACCATGTCAGCAGTACAGAGCCGGAATCTTGTCCATGTGCTGTAACGTGCCTCAGTAATAGTATAGAGCCTGGGTTATTATTGCTTGACTAGTAGAGTTTTAACTGGATATAGATCTATATCTCCCCCACTTCCTGTGGCCTTTTCCAAAGGACTCACATGCCTCCTATAGGGAAATTGGACACCTAAAGTACCACTAGAGTGCCATCTGGTATCAATACTTGTAACCTATCCTGATTAGCAGTCGCCCACACCTATTTATATCCTAGAGACACATTCTGGTCGATTGGATGGCGGTGACATATGAAGCGTTATATGACAACCTTCCCTCTAGCGATTATGCTAGCATTGTATCGACTGAAGTACATTCCTAGATCGACTTCAAGTGCGAATACCAGTCTGGGATGGTGGAATTAGGCTACCAAAATATCCTAAATCACCGCTGTGTGATAAAGTTAAGTTTCATATTAGGTATAACATTAGGGTAGGGTAACTTGTGATCACTCAACGGATGTGCAGAGTTCATGGTAGGGTACCTTGCCCTCATCATAGTCCAAATTGGAGAGGAAGTTACCTTACACCTATTTAAGTCACAGGTGGCACTCGTGTTTCATCCCAAAAGTTTATACGTGCTCCGGAGACTGTGATGCAAGTAGTTAGGCGGATGTGCATTGCCCAATGGCTAGTACATCACTTACTCAATTTTCCTACAATTTTTCTATTACCCTGCCTAAGCAGTTATCCTATATAACTGTCGCAGCGGGTATCCCTACCCACCTCTGCTCTTGGGCTACCCAGCCTAGGTAGGTTACTTTACGTAAGCTTGGTTCTTGGTTGCACTGTCTAAGAATATTACCCCACTCAATTCTGGATCAGGTTTACCTGACCAAGCTGTGTTACCCTACCTAACTGAGTGCCTGAGTACCTTTCCTTAGCCAAGGTACCTATAGTTGTCATGTCACTTTGCAGATGTTTTGTACTGTTCCTCCACAGGTCCTTTCAGGAATACTGGCTGAGCTGAGATTCTGCAAGGTAAACCAACTGATCAAGGGGTTATTACACTACTCCCCTCTTCCGGCAAGTCTGTCCTCATACTTACTTACTTCTTTCGGCAGGCTCCTTTTGCTGTAGGATGCCATTACCTCGTACTCTGCTCATATCTGTTGATCAACATATTTGGTGGGGTAGCGTTTATGAAAATGCTAGAATGGTGTCCTTGTAGTTCCTTCTATAATCTTGTACTTTTCTCAGGAATTTTCTTCTCCTCCATATCCCTCTCCTGATACCAAGTATTAGACGAAGCGATTATGATACTTGACTTTATCACTTGCATAACCAGTATTGTGTACTCTAGCTTCTACGGCATAGCTGAAGGCGTGTTAATTATATCTAGTACAGGTACATCCCTTGCCGGCCTACCTATTGGATCTTTACATTAAAGTTCATGGAGTCCAACTATCAAGCATGAGTGGATTGCCCACCCGGCAGAGAGATCCAGCTCATATGCCTGTATTCTTATTTTTCACTTAACTACAAATGGGTGACTCCTTTTGTACTACTACTTTTCTAATAGTCGCTTAGTGTAAAGGTTTTCACCTGTTTAAGAAAACAGGGTCAGCTTTCCTTGCTCTGCCTTAGATAATATCTTCCTTGGTGACATATTCAAGAGATGGTAGTCACTTTTGATTATGGCATTTTCTTTGTCGCTCTTGGGCCCTCTCTAGTCTCTCTCTAATATTCTGCTAAGTACCTAATCCATCCTTTACCATGAGCTTACTGTTTCCGTGTATTCCTTGACGATTGGATATAGCCCTGCAACTGTTGGCCCTGGAGACAAACCCATACTCTATCCTAAAGGGTGATATATTGGAAGACTTGTATACTGAGGTATTCCTGAGTGATTATGCTTGCAGTAAGAAAACAGTATAATCGTCTTGCTGGTATCAACAATAGATTCTTAAATATTGCTCTAGCATCTGATTTACCCTCTCAGTTTACCAATCATTTTCAGGGTGAAAAGCAGTAGAGACATTGAGTTTGATCTAGAGTAACTTCTTGAGACTCATCTAAAACTTGAATGATAATCAAGAATTGTGGTCAAAAATGGTAGATTCTGAGAGCTAATGCAAGCACCACAGTTCCTTGAGGAGAATAAGAGCCAGTTCCCTAATGGGCACCTCCGTAGCCACAAGGATAAAGTGAGCCATCTTTGAAAATCTGTCAACAATGATCCATAACTTTATATAACCTTATACCACTAGTAAGGCCAAAATAAAGTCCCTGGATATTGTGTTTCAGGGCCTCATAGAAACCTCAACCTCTTAGAGGAAGCTTAACATCTTTCTCATTATTGTCTTACTTCATTGACAACTATCACTGGTAGCCACATATTCTGGTACCTGGTTCTCCATATTGGGCCAATAGAAGTTTGCTTTTATTTGTGCTATAGTCTTAAATATTCGAGAATGTCGAGTGATTAATGAATCATGTTCTGCCTCCATAATTGTGCTGTTCAACACTATGTCCTTAAGGATATACATGTAGTTCTTGTAGGTGAGCAGACCCTGAAATACATCAAACAGAGCATCTACAGTTATTCAATTCGCTACCACTACCTTGAGAACAGCAAGGATTACTGGGTGATTTTCTGCCGCTATCTTTATCGCTAGTAAGAAATCAGAGTGCAAACGATAACACTGATATGTTAGCAGCATCTGAGGATATAGGATATCTCATTCCTGATGAATGTGCCATTGCCTAGTAGGATATAATGTTTGTGGTAGTGGATCACTTCTCACATTAGTATGGTACTCCCTACGCCGCGATAACGCATCTGCCTTTTCATTCAGCCAACTCTGCAGTAAACCTCCTTGAAGTTAATAGGTAAGAGGAATTCTGCAAAGCGGTGCTGCCTGTATTTTAAAACCTTTGTAGGAAAAAAGTACGCCAAATTCTAGTGATTGTATATACGAGTATTTAGTCTTCAACTGAGCATCATAGATGATCTCACTCCATGAATGAAGATACCACAGCTGTCTTCTCTTTGTCATGATCATCGCAGTTTACCTATGGAGGCAAGAACGTCCTAGTGTAATAGTCTACTGGATACCTCTTTGGGTTACAAGAGAGTTGAGAGAGTATAGCTCTCAATGCGAACTTACTGTTATCTGTTTCCAAGTTGTTTGTGTGACAGTTATCGAAATGTATCATAAAGGAACTGGTGATGAACAACTCTTTTAGATGTTCAAGTAACTGCTCACAGGCCACACTGCAGTCTCATTTCTACATCCTTTTTCATAAGATCTGTTGACTGGTTCACTACCTTGCTGAAACTATTTATTAATTGACAGTAGAAGTTTGCAAACACTATAACGCACTGAACATTAATGATGCTCTGATGAGTCAACCAAACCTTGGTCTTATCCACCTTCGCAGTTGTCATGAATATCCCATGTTCACATATCCTATAGCCCAAGAACTCATCTGCCCTTTGGTGGAATGTGGACGTCTTAATGCTAACTCATAGACCTGCCTTGAGTGGTCTTTCTATCACCTGTGATACAAGGGTGGTATATTCCCCATTGTCTCAGTGTATACCTGGATGTCATTCAGAATATATTGACTGCAGGATCTAGCATATCTTGAAAGAGACTTTTTATCATACTCTGGAAGTTAGATGGTGTATTGTATAGCCTAAATAGCATTACCATATATTCATATATGGCATAGTGACTCTTAAAAGCTGTTTTCCATTCCTCACCTGGACCTATCCAGACAAGATAATAGCTATTCTTCATGTTCAGCTTAGTGAACACAGTGGGTTTTTTCAGCCTGTCTCAAAGCTTATATATCAACCGCAATGAATACTTATTGTTAATAGTAATCTTATAGAACCCTAAATAGTCGATGCATTATCAAAGCGTATATCGGGCTTCAGAAAAAAGAGCATTGGAGGAGTAAGGGGTGAACTAGACTAATCGATCAATCCTTTAGTCTCCATTCTGTGGATCTATTTCTACAAAATATTTACCTCTCGCTTGGAGTTAGGGTATACTAGCCCTAAAGGTGGCTTAGTCCCTAGTTTGAGCTCTCATTATTTTCACACTCTGTAGCCCTTGGAAGGGCAGTTATATTTTCTTGTCTGAAAATATATGTTTAATCCTTGTATTCAGGCAGCAGATTGACCTAGATGTCCTTTTTGTCTACCCTAGAATACAGAGCCATGCTTAACAGATATACCTGACAACAATCCTCTGCTAGGAGATTTTACCTTGTAATAAATGCCATTCTTCGCTTAGCAATCAGACAGTTTGTCATGCTGTACTCAGAGCACTACTTAAGTGTACTTTTTTACAAATCCATTGGAGGATTGTGGTCTTTTAACTATGATATCAGTAGATACCTATCTACCTTGGTGACAAGCATATGTGCAAGGTCAAACCTAATCCTATTCACATGGTCACTGATCTTGATTCTAAAGGTCTTGGTTTAATGATTCCAGGAGCCAGGAATCTGGTTGTCACTAGCATCGGATATTAGATTCGGATATTTCTGATGGATACATGGTAACTAGACCTTGTTGACCTATGAGTTACTCAACATGGTACCTATAGCACCACTATCTAATAGAAGTAATGCCTCTATACTATACTATTACGTATAGGAATTGCAGTCTAAACAATTTTTACTTCTATTAACCTACTATGGGGTGTTTGTTAAGCCTGCATCTCCCACATTGCGCGACTTTCTTTGGCAACAAGTGTTTTTGGCTTAAGTGTCATGATATAACTCTCGTTATGGTAATTTTAGGTAGGGTGCTTAATATCACCCGTCCGAGAAATCTCGGATTTAACACTTATAAGGTAAACTTGCTAAATAACTTTCAATTGTTAATCAAGTCCTGGCTGATTGATGTACTTAAGCAACAAAATCTAATGAAACCAGACCATCGCTATCGGTCTTCCCCAAGTAAAGTAATAAAAAAGTAAATAATATATAAACCCATACAAAACCCTATACAAATGAAAACCCAAACTCAATCCTCTCCTACAGCATTGAATCAGCTCTGTTTTTCTTGTATGGAGGAGGAGACCCCTTAAGTCCAGTTTTTCTTCCATTCTACTCTTTTCCTATAGGCCTAATTACATCGAGTGGTAATCTAGTATCTGGTTTCTTGGGTGGTATTAAGATGGCTTCCCTATTCACTACCATCAGCATCAACGCCCAATTTTAAAGGTGATCTGCAGAGCTAGATAACCTTTATACCAACTGGAGGAGCCTCAATGCAACAATATTTGGATATAGTTGATATACCATACTCGGCGTCAGAAGTTGTTCGCGCTTTAACTTAGTTGACGGACTGAACAACTATTAGAGGATCAGTACAATATCTCCAAACGTGACACTATATTCCACAATTAGAGCTTTGTTACAGCCGCAGGTGTTTGTGAGTCAGGTTTACCAGAATGTTCCTGTATTTCTCCTCATACTCTGACTTATTAACCTTAGAAGGGTTAGCTATCGCCTGTGGGGTTTTGGGATTATGATTCCCAGGTCCTCACTCCATCTTCCTTGGTCCCTTTAATCAACATAATGTTCAATCACTAAGCTGATATGGAGTATATTCTTCTCTAATAACTATACAGTTGAAAGATGCTACATCCTCCAGTTGGTGGCTCGTATTATGTAATTGGTTAAGATACTCAATTTATGCCTCTGGGTGTTCAGTCTTCATCCCCCAGGCATATTGTAAATCTATTATCATATAAATGCCATTTTACACATATGCGAAATACTATATAATTTTATAATATCATAGTATAGAGAAGCGAGAAGTTACTATATGACTAGAACCCATACTGACAAGAAGTAGTATCTATAGCAGGGCTGCTCAGCCTCAAAGAAAGAAATAGACACCAAAAGACAAAGAGTACCTAGATTCTTAATAATTTGAATGCATATGGACTTATATGCATATATGAAAGAAAGACAGCCATCCAGACTTATAAACTGGTATTGTATAAGATTTTGGCAAATGGGCTATATGAACTTGAATTTAGTTCATTTCTTAAATGAAGTGAAGGCTATCCACTAGTGGAGTGCTAGAAACCATCAGAATAATAAATAGTTTAAGGAATCATTTGACCATGTGTGCAAACATCTTCAGAGTCAAATAGTAATCCCACTTTTGATGACAATGGTCTAGGGGTCTAAGGTTACTTCATATAGATAGCACATATAAGTCACGAGAAAAGTGTATAAATAGCTAGCTGTCTCCGAATAGTTAAAGTCATGCTTCATGCCCCCTGTTCTACTCCCGCTTGAAACTATTGCCATTTTTACCTGATCAAAACTTAACTTTTTGTGTAGCAACAGCCATGACATACCAAAACTTGCTTCTCGCTTAAGCTTCACTCTTTAGCCACACAGCCCCTCTTCTGGTATAACAGTGATTGCCACAGCCTCGCCTGGCCCCTCCAGGTCAGCCCCAGCACCCGGCACTACAAAGTCCCCTACTCAGCTCACTCCTCTTGAGCCAGTGCCCTTGGACCCCTCCCTCACTACCTGATCGCAACCCAAAACCTCCTTGATGCTATAGTCCGCCAGTTTAGCCTCTCCAGCGAATCCTTCCCTGCATTTAACAACTCCCTCCTCCACAACCTTTCCGATGGGGAAGCCACTATCATTCTACTACTGTACACCGCAATCTCCGGAATCAATGAAGTAGTTAGCAGACTTACCTCACTAACTACTCACATGGATGAGATCTCCTCCGCCATCTCCGCCCCAGCCCCTCCCTCTCCTACTGCTCCGCCCGCTATTGCAGCCCTGCAGGGTACAGTTAGAAACCTCTCCCTTTGCGTCACAGCAGGAGCCACTGCCAGACAGCCCCCCCCTCCTCCCCCAGGCCC
>QFET01018409.1:0-31019 GCA_003316355.1 Tuber calosporum | reverse complement strand
AAAATGAGCGACCAAGAAGAGGCAGAAATCGACAGCCTAGAACTCATGGAAGAGATAAGTCTGTCCGAAGAAGGGATGCCCCGCGTCTGTTGCTAGGGGTTCGGATGGCGGTGCAAGGATCTATTGACCGAATACGTGCGATGCTCCTCCTGCTGTGCTTGGTTCAGGCTTGGGTGGGCGTGATTTTAGGAGAGATGGCTGGCGTGTGGATGGTATTGTTTGGAATACTGGCGACGGGAGTAGGAGGGTGAGTTGCAGGCGGCAATGGTAGCGGCAGCGCGCTGGATTTATTACTTGGGTAGGGGTTTCGTGATGGGGGCAGGAGGGGAATAGGAGGGGAATAGAAGGGGTATCATAGTGCGATAGGTGGTAGTGGGAGAGTGCAGTTTTTGTTGCCTGTAAAGTTGAGGTTTGTGAATTTCGGATTATTGAGTGGCTAGGTTAGTATGTTGGTCAGAACAGAGGCGTGCTTTTCAGAACGGGTTTCCGGGGGTCCCGATATAAAGCCCATAGTAGAGATAGAAGCGGATACTGGATCAAGTCGATTAGAGCCTTTTCATTTAGTTGCCGACGTGCCAGCAAGTCCTATCGGTGGGTCAGGTATGCGGAGGTGCTCTTCTGATACAAGTAGTCCACTTGACCGAAGACGTGGATAAGCACCTGCCCGGAGGATTTCGGGAAGCGTGCGTGTACCTTAATATAAGCTTTCCAGTTAGGGGACTAGTGTATACATTGCTCATATGCATCTTGAACACGCGCCCTCGACAGCTTCTCCTCCGTGGTAACATTCCTACTACGACACTGAGGAATGGGCTCGAGGTGGGTGTAGGTAGATTCCTTGGTAGTCCCGTGATCAAAGCTATCATCATCTTTACTCTTGTTAGGATATCTCAACAAGTCTTTAAATATTTTATGGGCTTGGGCCCCTTGCCTTTGGCCTCGACTACGGCGGTAATCTACCTTGTATCCAATATCCCCCTAGGGACTGGGGAGTGTTAATGACACAAACGCAGTTCCTATGAATTGTTCCATCAGATGCTTTCATCCTCAACGGGGGGAATAACGATGGATATGGGGATAATAGACCCCACCAACTCGAGAGGATGGAGAGAAAGACTCACAAGTCCTAAAAGCCCTCCAACAGGCCTAAATTTGTCTCTGACAGATGACGGCCGGCAAGTATTGCCAATTACCGAATATCTCCGGCCCGTGAAAATAATATTGTAAACACACTTCCCAACATTAATCACACCGGTCACACCCAGTCACCCGCCAACTTCCTATGTTGAGTTTCTCCGGGGTTCCAGGGCCAAGTGGAAATTGTAGTCCGTGGTTCCACCCAAAAATATGCTCTTGGGTGAGCGGGTGAGAAAGAGCGGCGTAATATCGATGCCACTTGTCAGAATTGTGCTTTGAACTTTTCTCTCTCTCTTTTTTTTTTCGATAGGATTTCCCTGCTAAGCCCTGCCCAACAAAAATATATTGCAATAAATGTTGAAAACGGTATATATCTTACCGGTATCTGTGCACATGCCAAACACAGCCTCGATAAGGGTTTTCAATGCAAAAAAAAATCCTACAAAAGCGCCGCGCTGAAAAGGGCCTTGAAATTATCTCCAATGACTTTGCTGCCCGCTCCATACGGTTCCCTTGGGTCCTTGGCTCGTAGGGGAATAGGTCACCAATTGTCACTCGGGATCATTGATTCGTTCTATCATACTGGTGCCCGTATCGGGGGTCCGGCTGTAAGCTTATGTCTTCCGATCCCCAAATAAATTGCAAATGCGGGGCCATCGAAAAACACACTAGGCGATGCTCTGGCTCCAACAGGGGTTGCTCGATCCTGCTCCGGGCTTCCTTAACAAACACAAGTTATGTAATGTGAGATCCTCAAGGCGTCCTGGATCGTGCAAGGCTGAAAGGAGGCTTGTACCCTCAGATACGAGAGGGCCTTACGCCAGTCGACAGAGTTATACACCTATACTATGGTGCTATGCCATACTCAAGTACACAAACCTGCACTTTAGCCGTATGCAAGGTATCTGGGAATCTGGTGCTGGTGTAGTTTTATTCATCCTCAGCCTCCGCGGTGGGGAAACTTTAAAATATACTGGCACCATATCACATGTCCGAAGAAAACTGCTCAGTTATTCTTCAGTAACAGTGGTGCTGGTAGTGGATTGACGTTCATGAAAACAGCCGCTATTTCATCCCGCTGAATTTTGACCTTTCCGCTCGAATACGGCAGGCACGCAGTACTTGTAGCAGTTGTGTTCCCAAACGTCACCCCATTATGAATAGTAGCGTGATGCCGTCGGCAGGAATATACCGTTGGTTGTGCCTTGAGACAAGGTTAGCCCGGACCCGATTGAGCCACCTCCGTTAGAGGGCTTTGGTTGGTGCGATGGAGATAGAGGGCGAGCAATTGAGCTGCGTCTCTGGCAACTTCAAAACTCTGGAGAATAAATTAAAAGATGCGCTTGTAGAGTACGGTATCATACCAGAATAGCATATTTCCACTTCCTCACCTAAGACTGAGAATGGATTTTGATTCCCCCCGGAGGTCCTGACAACATGACAAGCGTGGTTTTCGCGGCTTAGAAAAACTTACAAGCAACCAGTCTAGGTCAGCAGACTTTTTGGCCCGTTTAACCCATTGAGCAAAATTCCTCCAGCTACCGAACTGTAGCTCTGGTTGACGGGGCGGGAAGCTGGCTATGTCGTGGGAGTGCGATACCTTCCACTCGGAGGAACAGTTGTTCCCCAGCAATGATAGCCTCAGCAAGGCTTTAGGGTGTCGTTAGTACAAGGGGGTGGAAAAAAGCGATCGGAAAACCGGTTGTTTCGCCAACCTCCTTTTTTCCGATCACTTACCCTCCTCACACCCTAGTACACCTCCTCACTCTCATGGAATCGTATCATAATAACAAAAGGTCCATTGCAGACCGAGTGCCTTAGACTCCCCGTATGCTCCTACAGTATACTCGATTGCGTAGACAGCGGAGCCACGTTTTCTTATTGACCCGTCTGATTGCAGCAATCCTCTTGTACCACAATCACCCTGATATGTCATCTGCAAAGATGATGCGTGGAGCCTCCCCATATTGCCCTCCCCTCCCTTCCCTTTCTGTTTTGGTGCACCTTGTACCGCCACCGATCCTTGAAGTGCAAAAGAGTCATAAACGAGTATGGACAAGGCTGCATGCACCAAGAAAAATTGTTACACGATAGAACCATTTTCGGCCGGTTGGAACGACATGGTGCTGAAACGCAGCTCAAGGGTTGCCAGTCTTCGCCATTTTCTGATGACTCCTTTTCGGAATTCGATGAACGAGGATTTCTCCAATGTTTTGTATACGGCTGGCACCGTGGAGCCCACCCACATGACACCAAGCATCGGGTAACACCCCAGCTTGCAACGGAAACGTCTACAAATAGAATTTCGAAATTCCAGCTGTAAAGCTCCCCTACTTGGTCATCAGTATTCGCAGAACGATTTTCGTTTTAGCCTTCTGGCTGGGGATGTAGTGTCCATACAAATTCTTGATTCCTGTGTTCGGGCACAGCTCTTCTTCAGGTGTGCCGTACATGTAAATGATTAACCAAGAGACTTCCTAACTAGGCATAGTTCACGACCATATTAGGTTCTAGAGTGCCAGCACCCTCCTAGAGTACGGTTCCATGTTCTATCTCAATCGACTTGTAAAATGCAAAGAGTACGGTATGTAGAACCATTTAGGGTGTCACAGAGGAGGCATTGACTGCGGCTGATCATGCCTTGGGGAATAGTAACAATGGGGAATTTAGCTGGAAATAAGGGTTCTACGCGATCGTGCGTCCAGCGCGAGAAAACCCATTCTGTACCAGCCAATCCTGTGCGCTCCATAGCAGATCATCAAGGTTTCACCCGTTATTTTGCACAAACTGATACTTGCCCTTCCCAAAAATACCCCGAAAACTTGGCACTGTTTGAGCCAAGGATGCTATCGGAATTGGCAAGTGCAAGTGTTCGAGTAGGATAACACAGTAGACTAGGTATGCCTCAGGTGGTGACGGAAATTGCTTTGGGAATTAATGATAGAAACCGTTCTCCTGCCTTTCCACAAAAAGAGAAAAAGTTAATATTATAAAATCAGGATGAGTAAGCCAGAAACAGTGCTAAGGCCCTTTTTGACATACCAATAATGGGTAGGATTTTGGACTTTGACTAGGTATTTCCTGAAGTAAATGTAAAAATATCTTATACCGGGGTTGGTATGATAGGTACAAGGCTGGCTATAAAACTCCCCAGTAGATATCTCACATTCCAAACTCATGAATGTCACTCCTTTTCAGGCCAAGATGACCACTACTCCATAACAAAATGATTCTTTGGGTGAATGGCATACCCCAATACAAACCAGTGTTTTTATATTAATGGATTGTAACGGAATCCTACTATGTTTCTACTATTACTACTAACTTGATGTTAGTTATTACTTATTTGGGTTTATACCTGATAAGCGCTACTATTTAGTTGTCCCTTCCTACTTGGTTATGACTTTCTAACTGGTTATTCTTTCCTTGTTTCGCTTATCACTACCCCTTCTTGCATCTACCCATTTGGGTATCGCTATCCTCCTGCTATACCTACTGGATTTGTATAGTAGTAGCGATCTCTTGTTCCTTCCTGTTTGGATTCCATTATTTGTTTTGTTAGCCCCATCCTGTCGCTTTTAAACCTCTGTTAGCATATTGTTGGACAGGATGTTTGCGCTTTTGTTTAGTTTTCCTAGCTACAATCTTTTGTATTTAAAGAGCCTGCAATCCCTTAAGGATTCGGACTCTCAAGCCTCACAGGACTATCATCATTAATACTACAAGTTGAACGGTCACTCTATCAGTTCCTTACCTTTTACCTTGTCTATTGAAGACCTATCGATCGACGCTTCTCCCCCTATCCTAATAGTATCTTCAGAGTCCCTTTGGGATTCTAGAGATACCTGGGAGTAGGTTACATGGAGACTGGATTGTCACTGTGTGAAATTTCTTGAGAGACTGGAAATTTACAAAAAACTACAAGTGATTTGAAGAAGTCAAAGCAGCCCTCTGTCAATACCACTATTCTGGACACTCACAGTGCCTTTCTGAACGGGATATCTGACACCTAATTTTTCATCTCTTAATTAGCTTGAAAGGGCAACAACTCAGCTGGCACAAGTTAGAACAGGGGATAGAGTTAAGTGCCTCTGTGACCATGATTCAGCAAACTTTACAAAGGGAGGGTTACTCTTGCTGCAAGGCTTCTAAAAAGCCTTTCATCAACTGGAAGAATCAGGAAAGCATAAAACTCATGCTGATGAAGATATGTTTAAGTCAATTGAGTGGTGGCAAAACTATATATTTTCAAACTAGTGCATTATTGACGGGTATCACAGGGTGAGTAATTGGGTAACTCAACTTCAGACCTTGTGCTACTATGACTTTTGAATGCACCACAGTTTCCATAGTAGATTAGCATCCTTTCTAGTATGAGGGCTATCAGTTATAATTGGAAGTCTCCTCTAGTCTTCCTTTAAAGTATATATCTAAAGAGGGTAATTGCTCACAACTATTTATGTTAGGTCATTGAGCCTGTTGTTGCTTGAGCTTTCATGAACCTCTATAAGTATGATGTTGCACTGAAGGCCCAGTATATTGAAGCCCAAGCCCTGATACATAGAAGGAGTCGGATATTGAGAGAGACCAAAAATGTGCTTTATATTCCACTTTAACAGCAACCACCTTCTTCCCCTGACCTTAATACCATCAAGCATGTATGGTAGAGTCTCAAGCAAAAGATCAAGGCGCAAGACACCTTTCTTCAAAATGTCGTCCATGATTTGAGAAAGGCTGTTGAGGAAGAGTGAGATCATTTACATCCATCTGCTTGGAATTAATATGTAGATAGTATGCCTGAGTCTCATGCAAGTCAAGGAATGGAAAAGGATGCAAACACAGTTCTAATACTTTTTATTTATTCTTATTCATCTTCCTTACAATACTTGATTTTTTCTGAATTTTCCTACTACTTCTCCAGTTGAGATATTGTTGTTACTTTAAAATAGTTGATAATTGGTTCACCAGATTTGTAGTTGCTACCAGTGATTTTTGTTGCCAGCCCTGTACCGATATACTATTGTATTTTTATATTTCAAAATATATTTGCTGTGTAGTTTTACTACTATATTTCATAAAAACCAAGCACTAGTACAGGATAATAATTACTTTTCTAGAACTATAATACAAATAAGATATTTGGTAAGAGTAGCTAATTCTAAGGTCAAGCATATCAAGCTAGGCTTAGGGGTTATTATTGTAGATAGAGATTGGGTAGGAAGACTTGTGTAAAAATGTAGTAAAGATTTTTTTGAATAAAACTTATAAAATTGTTAAGATATCTTGCCCTTTGCTTAAGGCTGTAATAGCTGGTTCCCCTCCTATTTCGCTGTCACTCATTGTTGGTGGAAGCAAGTGTGACGCAGAAGCAAGTGTGATGCCAGACCTTCTTTTTTTTTTGTATCTTTATAACTTATTAAATTTTAACAGTTATCTTTAATTGTATTTTTAAATACACAACATATTGAATAGATATCAAGCAACCTTCTATTAGTGAAAACTTCATGCTCTATTCTATTATAATTTATTAAAATTCTATGTATCAAATGGATCATAGATAGTATAGAGTAAATTTCACCTCTTTTGGTGTAGAGAATATTAACTTGAACAACAATTCAGCAATCCTTCTTATTACGAACCATAATGCCACTCTCCTCTCTGAACCTTAAAATAATGCAGTGTTTGAATTGTGCTATCCAATGGCTTGATGAAGAGCTTGGCGAAATGGCCAGTACAGCTGCTCAAATAATTAATGTTAAGCAATCATCAATATACATGCATCAACTAAGAAAATATCGGCAAGAACGGAATCCTCGTGGTGTATTTAATCAACATGGTAGAAATAATATTGTGTTAACCAAAGCCCAAGAGTAGGCTGTTTTCAAACACTATTACGATCAGATAGAGATGGGGTTGGGTGCTACTCCCTCAATGATTTATGCTGCTATATGTCGGTTAAGGCAAGAGGAGAAATACAATCCACCTTCTCAGAGTTGGTTCCACAAATAGCTTAAGAAAAATCCAGACCATCATTCTATCAAGGCAAAGCCTATTGCACAAGTACGAGTTGTAACACATAGTGAAAAGGACCTGAAAGTATTTATTGTAGAAAATCAGAATACTCTTTCCTAGTACGATATTACCAACACCAAATATATCTACAATATGCACAAGTCTGGAGTTAGAATTGGAAGTTGAACTGGAAAAATCGTTATTGATCCTACAGATATCAATGAGTTATATCCTGCTAGTCCTGAAAACTGAAAGTTGATTACCCTAATTGAGGGCATATGTGCAGTTGGAAGTCCTCCCCCACCTCCTCTAATTATTTGCTCCAGGTAGAAGATTATAGAAAACTGGATTCACAACAACCTTACAGGAGCCGAGGCAATAACCATTTCACAAACTGAATACACCAACGAGGAGATTGCTTTAGCTTGGCTTGATCATCATTATTAAGCATGTTAGTGCAGGGCCTGAACAGCATTCGATTATCCTACTTCTCGATGACCATGTTACTTACTGGCAAAATGACTTAGTTATAAAATGTCATGAGAATCACATACTTTCATTTGAGTTCCCTTCAAACCTCACACATATGCTACAACCTCTTGATGTCTGTGTATTTCAGCCATAGAAGCACTATCACTCCAAGGCAATTAACCATGCCCTCCACACTCTTGAAATTGTGTATACCATATCCTCCTACTTCCAAGACTTAAGCTCTATTCGAGAGCAGTCCTTTCAACCCTATACTATCAAGAATTCCTTCAGAGATTCTGGGATGCTTCCAGTTTCTTACTCCACTGCAGTAAAGAAAATGTGACTCCATAACAATAGAAGAAAAGGACTACGAGAGCGAAGTGATAGTTCCAGCATTAGTAAATCCACCAACAAGGGTCAAGCTCTGGTATTAAGTGAAGCGGAGGATGAGTTTGAGCTTTCTATTCTTCTCAGTAGTTATTTTGATTGTCAGAAAGGATTAGGGGAATGGGTAGATCGAGCAGAAAGCTTTAGTCCACAGATAAAATTCCGCTTCCAGCAATGGGCATACAGAACTCAATTTCTCCTTGCTGAAGCCCAACTTCAGCAAGACACCTACTCGTGCCAAGGTTGTGGCTGGTTGCCACAACACCTAGATGTTCGCCAGCTCACAACCGGGGGCACTCTAAAGAGTGCCGGACAGCTCAATGTCATTAGACAGTTCAATATCAGATTGTTGGTTACCATAGCAACGTAGTACCAGTTTAAGGTTACTTTAGAGGTTATAGAGTAATGTAAATGCTTGCAAGTAGCATAACTCTGAGATTGAGAATGGGTAAATGGTTGCAATTAACTTCACAAGAGATCAACAATATCATTATCCATCCTGCCCCCTGTACAATTCTTTTCTCAAGGTACTAAATGCAAATATGAAGAGGAAGTTGACCCTTCAGGCCTATAAAAAGAAACTATCTTGACTTATATTTACTGGGGGGATGTAACAGTTTGGATCACAAAAATAGATATACTTTAACATTATCTACTCATACAACCAATCCAATATGGGACCCATATGGGATTTAATAAATTACCATTTATTTACAAAGTGTTCAGCTTTAATTTGACACTACTAGTATTTAGAAAATTACTTATATACACTTAGCTTCAAGTTATGCTTTCTTTCCATGTTGCTATAGTAACCCACAAACTGACATTGAGCTGTCTAATAACATTGAGCTGTCGGGCACTCTTTAGAGTGCTCCCGGTTGTGAGCTGGCGAACATCTGGGGGTTGTGGCAACCAGCCACAACCTTGGCACGAGTACCAGAGTATTCAGTCAAGTATTCAAGATCAGCAAACCAGTAAAATAAATATCCCTCAAGCTATTCGGAAAGGAGGAGTTATTACTGTGGAGTCAGAAAGGAAAAGGAAGACGGAGAAGGCAGAAAAGGCAAAGAATGCAGTAATAAAGAAGGCCTAACAGAATATTCAAATTATAATCAATAAGGCTTAAGTGTACTTAAACCGAAATGGTATTGAAGCAAGAAAAGCAGAAAGAGGAAGAAGGAAAAAGGTCAAATAATTGAGATTGCTAGAGGCGTTGTTCCTCCAGATCTCTTGGTACCAATTTTGAACCCAGAGAGAGATCCCACTAGGAAGGTACTGCAGTTACTCCAGGCCCCACCTAACTTGCTGGAAGCTTTATTGGCATTGGACACTAGAGCTGTTACTAGAAGCAATATCGATCTTCAGTTACTAGGTATGGCAGATGAAACTCAAGAGGTGGAAATTCAGCTAAATGCCCGAAGAGCATTAGTGAAGACAGGATATACAAACGAGAGAGATAAGGACAATAGTGGCAATGATGCCAGTGAAAATGGATATGAATTAACTGCAGAATCAGATTCTGATTCTTCCTGTTTATCATATAATTCTATTACAAACAATGCTGATTTTGTTGTATTTAATTAATACTTTCTATCATAAATTAAAATCCACATATTTGATCAATAACTAGTATTATAAAACCCTGTTAATATTTAATATATTAAAGAGATAGTAAAAAAAAAAAAGGCCTGGCGTCACACTTGCTTCCACCAACTATGAGTGACAGCGAAATAGGAGGGTAACTGGCTATTATAGAGCTACAGATTTTCCTCTTTTTTTATTTCTTTTTTTTTTTTCTTTTTTTTTTTTTTGATTATCTTATATATTTGTTGTTAAGGCTCAAGAAAATACATGGAGCATTACCTATAGCAAAAACAAAACCTCAATTTCAAACAGACATCCTCCGGGTCTCCTGGGATCAAAACCTATGCTCCCAGGACTCTTTGGTATAGCCCTAATTGCATATTTCGCCTAACAGCAAACAAACCCCCAGGTGGCTAAGGAGACTACAGGTTGAAAGTAAGAAGCTGGAAAGCAGAAAAGTATAAGGGAAACCATTGATGAAAACTACTTCAGATAAGGAGAAATTAGCCACTACTTTACACCCATAAAGGTGCTGGCAAGTTCAAGATGCACCTGAGATTCTGAGGTAACCAATCGCATCAACACAAGTACAAGGAATTGTATAATACTAGAACCAGGTCTGACCGAAGGCAGATTTGACCAGAGGCAAGACTCTTAGAAGTGTATAGGTAGTAAGGTATCAGGTGGAGATGGGGCAGGCAGTAGGATGATAGCTGATCCTGCGTGAGGTGAGGTGAGGTGAGGTGAGGTGAAGCAGGAGTAGACTCAATTATCAGCGACAGAACTGTGTATATAGACATATCGGTAGTTCTCAAGAAGCAGAGCGTAGAAGAATTGACCATAGAACTGCAAAGTGACTGTAGGCCTGTATGGAGTTTCCTCTTACCGCAATTGTGTCTCCCAGATGTATAAAGGTAGGATATTGTTGACTGTGCAAATAATAAATGAGGCTAAGCAAACAAGCTAAGCAAGTCGAAACAATAGTTGGAAAAGGAGAGGAAACTATCAACTAGGATGGAAGAAAAGAGAGAATAGAGTCCAAGGGGTAGACCCTAATGAGTAAGGTAAGGGGAGATAGAGGTAGACAAGTTCCTACCCGATAGCATAGTTAGAGGAGTTGGAAACGTATATACAGGAGTAGGTAATAATTTGTCTAAGTGTTGAGATTTCAATCACATGGTGTGTAGAGGAGAGAGAGGATCTATATAGAGCTTAGGAGGTACTAGAATATTTATATCCTGTATTTGAATGTTTGCAGACTATAAGTATTTACTATATTAACTAAGGATCTTTTCATAAATTTGGCCTTTCAGTTATAGGTACGAATGCAATTATACCTTTTAAATCTTCTTACATTACACAGCTTATAGATATATCTGAGTTCTATATCTCTGATAGTAGGAGTATTATTCGGTTGGAGATATTATTACTTGATATTCCCAGGAAGCCCAGGTAGCCCCTATTGGATTTCCTCAATGGTGTCTTAGAATACAAAGTAGTCACCTTGATTGTTTACTATTTTGCTTCTCGCCTGTTACAGCAGCTTCTTGCAGTAAGCTCTCAGATCACTTTTATATGTAATCAATCCAATATCATATTATGACAATTCTCAGCCTCTTCTTATCTACATATTCCAATAGGTCTATAAACCTATATTTGTATAATTTCAGAGTTTGTGTATGCTTTCATTGTTCGTTTAGAGAATCTTCATTATATTCACACCTTCATAAAGGGAGTCCTGTCACTTTTGGTTTATTTCAGCAAAGACTGTACAAAATAGCCTGTAGCTCTGTAGACAGTAGTCTAATGCACTTGATTCCAGTTGCATCAGCTTGCCTAAGTCTCCCTTTTCATATACCCTATGAACAGTATCCAGTTCAACAGACAGCTACATCACATATACTATTATGGGAGGTGTTCCATTTTTCCATTTTTCCACTTTTTATTTTGGAAAGGGGATAAATTTACCAAAGTTACTACTGGTGACTTGTGAACCCAACAACATGGCTGGATGGGTATAAGTAGGATCGGAATACTTTCTTAAGTAGTTTGTGCACTCGATTCCAGTATATTATCTATAGTGCATAACAATATTTCATCTATAAGGTACGCTATAAAGCAACTCATATTATATTATAATAGTCTTATTCTCACTATTTAAACTTTACAACTTCTGCATTTCTGATGATTGTTACCTAAAGAAAATTCGCTTCTTAATTTTCTCTACATATGATAAATAATATGATAGTCATTTAACAAATAATAAGTTCTATTAGATATGATAAAAAATTATAATTTTTCCGCATTTAAAAAATTCATCCAATTGGTTCCTATTTGATATATAGTATATGTCATTCAAAAAGGACATCAGATTTCTCACTATTTTCAAATTTGAAAAGCTCCATCAATAGTAACATTTGTAAGAAAACCAACTTCAGAGATTGAAGAAGAAAGGATTTAGAATTATGCTTAGGCCTTTAATTGCTTATTTTGTTAAAGGTTAGGCAGCCTTTTTGATTGCAAATACTCTACTTTTGGTTGAGAGTAAAATATTTTGTTACATCAGCGATAGTTTGAATGTTTTGTAATTTACTATTTGTTGATTAGGAAATAGGTTTCAGGCTTATTTAAAGCACATTTTACCTTAACTTTGATAGATAAAACCTATAATGGATGATAACTGCAATAACTTTAACAATACATACACCAAACTGTATATCTGACTATTTAATATAACTATTAAGAATCATCTATAACGACTTATAACTGTCCTTTATTCTCTTTGTTTTTATTTTAAAAATAAACTCTATGATCCTACCAGTCCTCCAATGCATAACTTACCTTTCAAAACGTAAAGTTTTGATTTGTATCATAATAATATTAGATAATATATTATTTTTATTATACACCTATTGGATTTTTATTATAATAATAATATTATTTAAACCTCAGCCTACATAAAAGATAAGACTTGACATTTAATTTGTATGATGCATGCGATCTATAATGTCAACTAGAAGTATTCCAAATTGTAATGCCTTATATAAGTAGGGTTAGGGTTAGTTATGAGGTATTTTGACTACACCAAACATAAATATGAACTAAATTCTCATGGTATACTGGAAGATGTCTATACTATCGACCAAGTCGTTTGTAACAGGTGACACCTTAGCATAACAAATCAAGTCACAATATTCAATCCCTGATGAAATCATAATATTAAAATAAATTTTAAGCTACAGAGTCTATTTACATGATATCATATATTGAAAAATAAAGTTTAGATTGTTAATTGTAAAACTAATTATGAATTACTGAGAAATTGAACTCATTCAGGTTTTTTGAATTTGTGGCTAAATGCCAATTGGTCTCCCCTAACAAACTACTTGGTACACAGTTTAGACGTCTTCCACCATACCATGAGATTTTACATCATATTCAAGTTTGGTGTACTCAAAATGCCTGATAACTAACCCTTACCCTGCTTATATAAGATATTAAATTTTGCAAAACTACTGGTTGATATTATAGACCACATTCATCATACAGCCATATGTAGCATAGTATTTTCAGTCTAGTATATATTTTGAATGGTACGAACTATACTAAAGATTATTCTTATATTTTGCAACAAGGTTGAAATACTTTTAGATCACAAAACATCTTCCTCCGCACTTATAAATATGAAATAAAAAATCAAATTTTATATTGAGAACAAATATTTCAAAATATAATAAAATAAGCTTTTAGTAATAATTTTTATATCAACTAATATAACCTATTTCTTAATACTTAAAAATCCTTATACTTTTTAAGAACCCTTTATAATGTAATTAATTCCTAGCAAGTTAAATCAGCTATTTGAATATCTTTTATATATGGGTGCATTTTTGTACAAAGAGGAAAACATCCTAGTTGCTACAAAATAAACTAAATAATTCTAAATTCTTAGTAGCAGATAGAGTGGCTGCTGACATACTGAGAATATATTTAAATTTAAAATTAAACCAATATTGACCATATAATAATTAGTGAAAATATTTTGATAAAAATACTTTTTGAGATACAAAGTGTTACATATATGAGAAAATAGTACAAATTATATAATGTGAGAGTATATAGAACTGAGATGTTACTATATGACTACAACCTACACTGACAAGAAGTAGTGTCTATAGCAGAGCTGCTCAGCCTTAGTCAAAAATCAAGACTTAAAAAAAAAAGTATAAAGATTATTGATAATCATGAATGTATATGTGCCTAAGTACATATTTGTGAGAACGAGGGTCATCCAGTCTGATCAACTGGTTTTCTATAAGATGTTTAACAGGATCCTACTATGTTTCGTCTATTACTAAAGACTTGATATTAGGTATTCCTTATTTGAGTTTATACCTGATAACTGCTACCCTTTAGTTGTTCCATGCTATTTGGTTATGACTTCCTAACTGGTTATTCTTTCCTTATTTTGTTTCTATTGTCCCCTCTTTGCTTCTCCCCATTTGAGTATCGCTAGCCTCCTGCTATACCTACCAGATTTGTATTGTATTAGCGATCCTTTTTTCCTACTTATTTGAATTCTATTAGTAGTTTTGCTAGCTCTATCATATCACTTTTAACTTTCTGTTTTCTGGAATATGGTTAGCATATTATGCTGCCTCTGTTAGCATTATTGTTGGATAGGATATATTCTATTTTCTTAAGTTTTCCTAGCTATAATCTTTTGTATTTAAAGAGCCTACAATCTCTAATAGATTCAGCGTCTCAAGCCTTACTGGACTATCATCTTTGATAGTACAACTTGAACGGTCACTCTATTAGTAACATACCTTGTACCTTGTCTATTGAAGACCTATCTATTGACAATTCTCCACCTATCCTATTAGCATTTTCGGTCAAACTTTAGGATTCTCAAGATACTTGGGAGTAGGTTATAAAATTTTAAGAAATAGGCAGTATCAACTTGTTCTTACTTCATTTAGCAAATAAATCAAAAGCAATCTACGAGTTCAGTCCTTGATACCCTCAAAATACTAGATAGTTCTAGGCATTATTTGACTAAGCATGGTAGATATTTTCAAAATCAAACTGTGCTCATACATTTAAACAAACTTATACAGTTAAAGAGAGTTCTTCAAAGATATAGAAAATACAATTACCTAGAAAACTATAGAAATAGTTAGTAATGCTGCATAGTTAAGAAATCATGATACAATGGATAAGAGATCTTGACAATATAATAAGCTTATAAGCATCTTGAGAACCATATCTTTCTTTATACTTTGTTCTAACTCAGCTTTCCTGACAAGCCTCAGTTTGTACTTGATAAGAGCACAGTGTGGATAATTCAATAGTCGTTAATTGACTATCCTATAATAATGTTATTATTAATTTTCTTTTGTTATAATGGATTAGTTTACTATTACAGTCTGTAATTATTTCTCTATTTTATAAATACATATATTCACAATATTTTCTAAGTCATATGAAATGGTTTTTTTAAATAGATATTGTTTATTATTATTATAATATTTATGAAAATGAAATGTCAAAGTCTTGTTTCATTTGCCAAAAAATTGGAATTTGAAAGACTTATAACAAAAGACATGAATCAAAAAAGAAAAAAAAATATTTAAAAATTATTATAATATTGCCAAGGTTGTAGTTGCACCACAACCCACAATTGCTGGTAGCCTCACAACTGTGGGCACTCAAACGAGTGCCTGACAGCTCAATGGTAATGTACAGCTCAACGGTAATTTGTAGCTTTGTATAGAAAGCCTGTAACCCAACCTTACCTGGTGAGTAAATTTTATTGCTGAATTCAGCGTTCAAACCAATACACATTCACCAATATTATTTTCTATATACCTGTTTTCAAGTTCCTCAATTCGATAACAGATACACTATATCTCACACTCAATCATCCGACTAATGTCTAACTCAGCACCATAACAGCCAGTCAACAGGTTAAGCCATATACTGATATCGAAGCTCACATTCAGTCAGCACTCACCTTTATTCACACCACTCAGGATGAGGATCTAGATCCTTATTCCCTTGCGAATACCTATGAAATAACTTTAAGGATACTTCAAGCCTGCTGGCATGGTCATCCATTAAAACAAGAAATGCCAGCAGCAAACCGAAAGCTGTCTGAGACCAATAGGCTGCCGCCTGCCAATACTTTGATTGACTAGACATGATTGGAACCAGTGCTCGACTTGATTTCGTTTCTGGTGCTGCTATTACAATTTTGCAGTAAGCTCATACAGGCTCAACTCCAATACCAGTTGGGTGTTAGCAATGGGTCAGGCGTTACCTAACTTAGTATCCTGAATACTTTATTCGTAGGCAACCTACAATCAATGTAGATTGCAAGAATGCCCACCAGCCAGAAGATATATGCAGCTGGTTTGAAAAGTACCAAGTAGTATGCAATAAGTATAAGATTCAAGTTGGTGATACATATAACTTTGATGAAACTAGATTCTGGATTGGTATCAGACACAACCAATAGCTGCTTACCCAGGAACCTACTCTCCCCCCATACCTTGGAAGCTCTACCAAACATTAGCTAATCCCAGCTGTGAGAGAATCAGTTGTGATAGTCCTTTCTTAGCCACAATGATTATCATTCAGGGAGTTATACATTAAGCAACTTGTTATAAAACTAGTACAATGTTAAGGGTAGTCGATTCTAACGGCAAGCGAATTAGACTAGACTTATAATCATTCTTTGTAGATGGAGATTGTCTAAGCGGGTAAGTAGGTAGAGTAATAAAGATTATTGAGTAAAACTTATAATATTAATAAGATCTCTTCTCATGTTGCTTGATAAGGGGGAAAGCTTGGGAGGAACTTTGATATATATATCTTGCTTCTGAGTCTTTGCGGACTCTATCTATATCTCATACTGATTAAGTATTTCTCCTGATATTCTCTATCCCAATCCAAGTGCCATCACTGCTTGACCTTGAAACCTCTCTTCCCTACACAGCTTATAGTTCTACTGTTGCTACTCATTCTACGAGAGTGTGTTACTCCGCTCGGTTGAATATGTCAGACCTTGTTCAGTTGTTTTAAACTAGGGCGTACTATTTGGAACTTGCTAATAGCTTCTTAGAACACCAAGGGGTATGCTTGGGTGTCAACCATGTGTGCTTTGTGCCGGCTTATCAGGCTTTGCTGATGGCTTTCAGGATGACTTATATCGACTATTAATCCAATGCCTTTACATCTGTACTGCCACTCCTTATCAATATGTTCTGATAGGTACATCAACTATGATGCTATCATTTTAAGTCAACAATATACTCATGATAATTACTGGAGTAGCCTACTTCCTCTATCGCTCCTGTTACCTGGGGGACTACCCGAGCTCCCTTATGTTCAAGTGGTTGTAACTAGACTAGACAATTTCATAATGGAATCGCTTCATTCTACCAGTGTTGAAATACCATAGATTCCCTCTTATAGAGGCTGCGGTTAGTATCTGGTTGGATGAATGGTGACAACATATACGGTATTACAAGAGGTGCTCCAACAACACAGTTTTCTGAGGCTGCGATCAACAGCACAAGGCCGCTGTATTAACTTGCAGGGTGAACGCCAGAGTAGGTGGGGTATGATTGCACTGTGGAGGTTCAGACTTGACCTTCATAATTCTCAAAGTCCTCCCAGGAGATATTGTATGCCTAACACTCAATCCCTATCCACTACCTTATTCGGATATCAGAAACAGGGTATACCAATAACCACTTAATAATAAAATGTCTTGCAAACTTTGAAAGATTCTTCGTAGCGCGTATACTTGGTGCTTATCAACTGCTAGGACATGATAGTTATGGCTCTCACTGAATAAAACAGATTATTGACTACTATGATATACAAAAGATTATTCCCTTCTACCTCCCTCTTCACACCAGTCACCTGCTACAACAACTTGATGTCGTAGTATTGCAGCTTTATAAGCATTACCATGCTGAAGCAGTTGAGACTGCAATCCGTACTGGGTGTGATAACTTTGCTAGAGTAGATTTCTTGGATAGAATTGATTCCATCTATCAGCAAGCAATTAACAGGTCCACCACCTCTTCTGCTTTTCAAGCTACAGGCCTAATTCTATAAAATCATGAGATTGTAATTGTTGGAAGCGCATGGTTTACAGTGGAATGTCAGGGAGAGTATGAACGGGAATTTCTGATACGTTGCAGATGGTTCAGGAGAGTACGATTGATTGTTTCTTATGTTTACAGAATAGTTTAGATTGAGATGTGTTTCCTTTATATACGGAAGGTATCAGGGAACAAGGGCATGTTGAGAGATACGGAGATAGGTGTAGCGATCCATGGATGGATCAGGATATGGTGTTTATGTTTTACTTATACACCTGTCTTTACAGTCATTTTAGTTAGAAGAATGCGAAGTTATTAGTGCGAGTGAAGTACCTACGTTCTGTGTGAATTATCTCTCTATTGTCGACCACTGTGCAACATATATCAGACTTACTTCAATAGGTTATGAGCCCGGGCGTGCGACACTTTAGACTGAGATTTTCACAAACGAACGAAAAACGTCCCTATAAGATCCGACTAAACTGCCGCCATGAGCGAATCGAGTTTGGAGTCGTCAGGAATGAACCTAAAGTTGAATGTCGAATTGTTGAACGACATCAACTATGAGAGGTGGGCCCGGGTTGTGATGATCTTGATTGCCGGGAAAGGATTGACGTTTATCGTTCACGGAACGGAGAAATATCCCACGCGTTCGAACGCTGCAGAGAGTGCACCAGCGAATGCACCGGTAACTATTCCCGGTAATGCCACTGAAGGCAATACCACTACTACGGCAACGGTTAGAGGTACGGAAATACACACCAAAGAACAACTCAAGTGGAAGTCGCGTGATGTGATGGCCATAGCCTTATTGGCCAGTCACATGGAGCCTCACTTTTGAAGAAAATACTGGAGTGCAGAGTCAGCCAAATGGATGTGGTCTGCAGTGCGGAAGGACCAGAAACAAACCGGAGCAGAACACTTCTACTGAATCAACGATGATATTCGATCCCTCAAAGTTGCTGATTTTCCCACCATTATTGTATTCAATGAGAAGTTCAAATCCCTCTTGTATGATCTAGCTTTTTGTGATAGCAAAGGTCAAGGGATAAGCGACATGGAGGCCGCCTATATTATCCTACGAGCGTTGCCGATGGATGATGAAGCTTGGAGGACCTTGCGCCATATTCATTGTAGTGCTGGTAAGCCGCAACAATTGATGGACGAAATAGTGAAGCAGGAAAGCCGCCTGAAGTCCGAAAGAAAGAATGATGGACTGCAGACCGGAGGTGAGGTAATGTATTCCCGTGCAGGAAATCCAACACATTCCCACCAGGAGAAACTACGATATGGCAGTAGCGGGCGAGCAACACAGTTCCAGGAAAGAGGTGGACGAGTTATGACAATTGTGTGTTACAATTGTGGTAAGAAAGGCCAAAAGAAGAAGGATTGCTGGTCAAAAGCTGGGACAGCCAGATCGGAGCAAGGAACTAGAGGAACTAGGAGAAGAGGACGAGCGACGGGGAGAAGAGGTTGCTCGTATACTGGTTCTGAGAGCGGAAACCAATCTGTATCGGCAATTTGGAGTATCAATGAGGCTAATCAGAGCAAAATAGATACTCAAAGCGAGGAGAAGCTTGATGATAGGTGGTGGATCGATAGCGGTTGCTTGAATCACGTTTCCAGTAATCGATACCACTTTTCCGACTATAACTCGTATGCCCCCGGAGAACGAACTGTAGACGTTGCCGATAATCGGAACCTTGTGTGTCAAGGAATCAGCAGAGTTGAAGTCATCGTATCCCTTCCTCAGGCAGTATAATAAAAAGGTCGCTATTGAGAATGTTTTGCATGTCGAAGACTGCCGAAACCTACTCTCTCTTGGTCAATTGATGGAGCGCGGGCTGGAAATCAAGATTGAACCAAAAATAGGATGTTACCTATACAAGAGAGGTGTTCTTATGGGAACCGCGACGATGCAGAACCGCCTGTTTCTTCCTAACACACTCTCAAACAATAGCCAGAAGGAAAGAGCCGATCGCACCGACGATATTAACTTTGAAGCCGACACTGAAGAAAAGGAAAAGAGATGGAATCAAGAGCTATGGCACCGGCGTTTGGGCCATGTAAGCTACGATACGGTTAAGTTGATGAAAGAAGTTGTACTAGGCATGAAGGTTGAGAAGGAAGATGGGCGAGCAGGCAAAGAAAAATGTGTGGATTGTGTGTGGGGCAGTTTGAGCCGCAAACCTTTTTCTACATCGCAACGCACAGCTACCAAGGTTCTAGAACGCATCCACAGCGATGTGTGTGGCCCAATTGATACCCTCTCTCTCGGTAAGTGCAGGTATTTTATTCTCTTTACCGACGAGTTTACACGATACACTACAGGCTATTTTATGACCCTAAAATCTGAAACCTTTGACTTCTTTCTCGAATTTAAAGCTAGTGCGGAGCAGGCCACTGGAAGTAAAATCCTAGCCCTGCGGAGTGATGGAGGAGGCGAATATCAACAAAAGAAGTTTCTTGATTACCTGCGAGCAAATGGCATTCAGAGCGAATGTACTACCCCATATACGACGCAGGAGAATGGACTTGCTCAGCGCCAGAACAGAACACTCATGAACAAAGTCTTGAGTATGATGTCGAGTGTTGAGGCTCCAAAGGAATTTTGGGTTCTGGCCTGCAAGACGGCGATTTATCTTCAAAATCGATCACCAAGCCGATCACTTAGTGGGAAGACTCCATACGAACTGTGGTTTGGGCGAATGCCGGATATGAGCCATCTCCGAATATGGGGATGCAAGGTGCTGTACTGGGTACCTAAAGAGCGGAGAAAGAAATTAGATTACAAGGCCACTGAAGGTATTTTTGTTGGGTATTGCTTAACTACGAAGCATTACAAGATCTACGATCCAGTAGGCCATCAGTTGATCACCAGTCGTGATGTTATTTTCTACGAACGCTGTGGATATTTGAAATCCACTACGGAGATTTCTCTCAAGAAGAAAGGCAGTGAGGAAAACGAAAACACAAGACGGTATAGCTTGGAGGATCTGTTTGGACGCAGCTTGGAGAGTGAAGATGATGAGGAAGACGAAGAAAATCTTAATACAGCTAGCCTTGACGATGAAAGAGTCGCGGAACCTCCACAAAATAACCCAGGACCAGAGTCAGAACCAGACCCAATTCCCAGACTCGTGGACGAATACCAGGAGCTGGTAGAGGTGGAGCCAGGCCCGGAGTTCTGCTGCAACAGGAGCTGAAAGGACTCTCTTCGAACTTAAGAAAAGCATGGGAACCGAGTACCAACCACTATGGAACCGATAAAGGAAGTCGTAGCGCAGGAGCTGCCACAGAAGTGGACTTTATTGGTATGGTAGAGGCTGGTCCAGACTCTGTGGAGGAGGCACTACAATCATCTGATAAAGAGAGATGGAAGAAAGCAATCAACGAAGAAATTGCGAATCTCGAAAGGCTGCAAACATGGCGAGTAGTAGGTAATATACCAGAAGGAAGGAAAGCTATTACATCGCGGTTGGTTTTACAGAGAAAATTGGATTCGAGCGGAATTCTTGATCAGTTTAAAGCACGACTCGTCGCTCATGGGTTTAAGCAGAAACCGGGAATCGATTTTCTACTAACCTATGCCCCCTTGGTCTCTATGAGTACTGTACGATTAGTTCTCTCTTTTGCAGCTGCGCATGAGTACGAGATTCATCAGCTTGATGTTGTTATAGCTTTTCTAGAAAGTGAGATTGAGGAAGAGATCTATTTACAATTACCTGTTGGTTTTGAGGTAGCGAAGGAAAGTAGAGCATGTATGGCGAGAGTTATGTACACTGGCGGGAAGGAGATAGTTTTTGTTCAGATTTTGAAGAGCTTGTATGGTCTCAGGCAATCTGCTTTGAATTGGTATAGCAAGATAGAGAGTAAGCTGGTTAGGAATGGATTTAGGAAGAGCGCTTGGGAAGCAGGTGTCTACTATCAAGGGGATTTGGTTCTTCTTGTATGTGTTGATGATATTTTGCTTGTTGGGGGGAGCGATGCGGTTTTGGCAACAAGGAAAATTCTGCAGGACACCTTCACGATTCGAGATATGGGCCCGATATCACATTTTCTTGGGATGCGAATTACCCGAGATAGAGAAAGGCGAATATTGGCTCTCGACCAGTGTGGATACATCACCCAGATCCTACACTGATTCCAGATGGATGGGGCGAGTGGTGTCAGTGCACCATTGGACCTGGGTATGTACATATTAAAAAGAAATGGGAGACCTACTAACATTAAAGAAGCCGAATTGGAGATGAGGAAAGGACAGCATCTCCACCAAGAGGATGGTACGGAAGAAGCCACCGATCAGCAAGAGTACCAAGAAATAGTTGGTAGCCTGAACTATGCTGCAATTGCAACCCGACCGGATATATCTTTTGCTGTTGGAGTACTGGGACGATTCGCTTCTGATCCTGCAAAGCGCCACATGATCATGGCCCGATGGGTTTTGCGATATCTGTCCAAGACAGCCGGATACTCCCTTACTCTCAGAAGACGGGAAGCGGATACCCTACCCTACACTACGATTGCACTCTATGCGGACTCTGATTGAGCTGGAGATCTCAACTCGATGAAATCCACTACTGGAATGGTTATTTGTGATCGGTATGGATCAATAGTTGCATGGCAATCCAAGAAGCAGTCTATTACAGCCAAGAGCACTGCGGATGCCGAATATATTGCAACTGCTATGAGTGTGGATGAAGGAGTTTGGATTCACAAAATCGATTACGAATTACATCAATCACGAGCAAGCACTCATCACATCATGAACCATACACCTTATCGACACCCACTTCCAGTTTATAGTGACAACCAGGCCAATGTCAAGAATGCGAACATTGGCGAACACCAGACTCCAAGCAAGACTGTTGGGGTTAAGTTTCATTGGATCAAGGATCAGGTTCACAATGGGATGATTACTATCACCTATATACCGACGAACGAAATGCTAGCCGACGGATTTACTAAAGTCTATGGTAAAATCAAACAAGCGGAGTTTGTCGAGAAACTTGGCCTAGTCTCCGGAGATTGAGAATGGCAAGTTTCTGGGGCAGTGTTGGAAGCGCATGGTTTACAGTGGAAGGTCAGGGAGAGTGTGAATGGGAATTTCTGATACGTTGCAGATGGTTCGGGAGAGTACGATTGATTGTTTCTTATGTTTACAGAATAGTTTAGATAGAGATGTGTTTCCTTTGTTATACGGAAGGTATGAGGGAACAAGGGCATGTTGAGAGATACGGAGATAGGTGTAGCGATCTATGGAAGGATCAGGATATGGTGTTTATGTTTTACTTATACACCTGTCTTTACAGTCATTTTAGTTAGAAGAATGCGAAGTTGTTAGCGCGAGTGAAGTACCTACGTTCCGTGTGAATTATCTCTCTATTGTCGACCACTGTGCAACATATATCAGACTCACTTCAATAGTAATTTCCAAGTTACAAGAAGCTCATGTTACTCCTACTCAGCCAGTAACGCCACTACAAGGTACCTCACCTATGATGCCGCTTACAATTCAAAGCCCAGAGAGGCAGGAAGATGAGCTACTACGTGAAGCAGCAGATTTCTCTCTTAGCTTTCGGTATAAGCTAAAGCTTGTTCTACTAGGAGGATTAGCTTACGCGTAGTCTGGAGCTTGAGTAATGGAGAATTTGGAACATACCTAGGTGGCAGACCAAGCAAGAAGGGCCAAGAGCAATTCGCAAAGCAGAAGGCAAGTCCAAAAAGGAAGGGTTTTTTATGCATCTGAGGGACATGAAATGGTTAAAAAGAGAGAAGATGCTGAGGTAGAAAAAACAGAACAGTAGTGTAAAGCACAAAATGCTAGGAAGAGAGCTTAGTAAGCTGAGTGTAAACGATTTCTCGATGAGATTACAGTAAAGGTAAAGGAGATCAAGGCCAAGATAACAGCCAAGACAAAGGCTGACGCTAATGCTTGGGCTACTATTCAAGCGTATAAGAAGTAAGCCTTCATAGTTATTATTTAAGGTATTAAGCAACACGTCAGCTTGCAGAATTAAATACTGGTATGTAATAAAAGACTCTTTAAAATGTTATATTGAGCAATTAGGCACTCAGTAGGAGTACTCCTATTGTTTTGGTTATTCCTGAGCTTTTACTGTATAAGATACTCTTCATCCACACCCTACCATTATGTTATATTCAGCCACAAATCTATTCTGAGCCACATATTACCATTGAGCTATAAATTACCATTGAACCGTCAGGGACTCTTTGGAGTGCCCACAGTTGCGAGACAATGAGCCTTTGTGAGTTGTGGTTCAACAACAACCTTGGTATGATTAAGATTCTGGAAGACAATATGTGAACCTACTTTTTATACAAATTTAAAGGTTTTCATAATTTTGAATATTGCATCAACTATAATGTTTGCACTTTGACTTAACTTAACATGTTTTTGTTTTTTTTCCTTGTCAAAAAAGTTTAAAAATAGAGGTGGAAAATAAATAAATAGAGATCTCTAGTCCTAGATAGAAGTACAAAGGCATTGTCAGATATAATTATTGAATAGTATCATACTTATAAATAGTAAATGCTGTTTTTTTCAAGGAAATATGCAGTGCGGCTAGGTTCAAGGAAACTGTTTCGAACAGGTTGGTTTTTATGTATTGTTAGCAAAGAGTACAATATTATAAGAAAATCAAAGTATTTTTTAATTTCTGTATGGTAACATGCTGAACAGGACCTTGGTATAACATAAGCTTTTCCATTTATCACAGGGTTTAAGCCCCATTTTGCATACAATAAAACTATCATCTATCTAACTTTTATACATTGGCTGAGGGTGAAACTTTGGGTTTTGGTATGATATGGTAGTTTGATGGTATTTCACGGAGAGGGTCCGGGATTAGCTGATAGAATACCGGTACTCGAGTAACTTAGGTTTCTTCCGTCTACGACAGCACATATTAAGGTTGCAAAGGGGGCTTGAACAGATCCCTGTCTCGATTGATTCGCGAAGCCACCGATCGTCAATTGTGATTCTGTTGGTGAAGCTGATCCTTCAACCTTCGCTGCTTTTTGTTTAGCCCTTGCCAGCATCCACTTTTGAGAGCAGAATCCGGGTGAATATCAGGGCAGAAGAGTTGCTGGTTCGATGGCGGAAAAGCTTTCCACTCGGCCAAAAGCAAGGGCTCAAGGGGGCAAAACGCGCGTCAGGTGTGTGAGTGAGAACCCAAGATCAAACTGAGAGAGAGAGAGAGAGGGAGAGAGAGACACTTCCCCTTAGATTTTATTTCCCTCCCTCCCTTCCTTTCTCCCCTCCTCCTCAACCTTTTCTTTCTGCCCCTTCCCTGCCGACAGCCTTCCCGCCTTGAACGAGCCACCCTCCTTCCTGAACCCTTCCCCTGGGTTCGCATATCCCCATATCACACATATCATACCATACTCGAGCACGGTACTTTACCGAGGGTGAAGGGTAAGTCTGTCGAATTCCCTCTGATTGGCCCCAGGGCCTTCTCAACCACTCAGAGAACGCTTTAGACACCAGCCACAGCTTGATCTCGTATATTTTGTCCCAGTCACAGCGCCAAGAGTTAGACTGACTTTTTCCTTCACCAAAAATTTGCGTGTACGAGTACTCGAGTATGGGCTATTCAGCTGCATACGGTAATTCGCGTTATGCACACGTAATTTCGACCAACCAGGACCAGAGTTCGACAGACTTTTGCACACACCCTAGCACTCTTCCGTACTTGGTACTGTCCCGGCATGTCCTATTTGTTGCTATTCATCGACTTGTCCCTGCCTGCTTGTAGGTTGCCTGGTGGTTGTTGTGCTAGTGTACCTTACCCTACGAAAGCTTTGCTGCTCTCACAATACATGCAGAGCCTACCATACTCGTCCGTTGATGCCCAGCCTCAGACCCAAATGAGACCACCCCTCCTTTTGCTACCCATACCGGTATAATACGTGCAACCCAGGATCTTCAAAACGACAATTGGAGTAGGGGCTACCAGTGATGAATCGGAATTTATGGTATCGGCATCGCATTTGCAGAGTCACAAGGAGACTTGGGAGGGATCAAGCGGTGTAACAGGAACGCCACTGTACGAGTACTTGTACTGACACTCTGCTCGAGTCCCGGTACACTGCCGGGATGATCTTATTCCCCAGCGCTCATCACCCAAAACCAGTAACCGCAGCAATGCTGTCCGGGTAACACTGGTCGTCTCCTCCCCTTCCACAGCGATGAGGCATCGCTTGTTTGTACGAGTATTAGGGCATCACCATACCGGTACCAACACTGCTACTCCATAGTAATATTTATTTGGCTTTTCCTCATCACAGTTCTATCTTTTGGACTGCGCAGCTTCCTTACTCGGATCCGCTTCCTCTCCGTATACCGCACAATATTGTATCATCTGTCTGTATCTACAGTGCCGTGCCTTTAGAAGCCATTTCTCCCGTGTCATGATACAGATATTCCGACCCTTCCCAGGTCGATTGTGGATGCCCTGCTCTAAATTCCGGTGTCTGTGCTAACAAATTTCCCTGGCTTCGGTTTTTGAAGACACCATACATGCATACATGTGCCAGTACGAGTGCATGCCGTAGAGTGCTCGAGTGCAGTACAGTGCTCGATCCGCCTTCCGTCTTTTTCCTGGGGAGACTTTTCCTGAAACATCCACAGTGCGAAGGGATACGATACTCGAGCACATATGGCACTCGAGCACTAGTGCGGTAAAGCACGAGTGCCGTACTGTACTTGTACCGTACTCGTACATGTCAATTTATCAACCCCCAAAAAGGACTTGACATTGAAAAATCCAAGTGTTCCCCGTGCAGCCCACCCACCAAACCAGGCTTAGCCAAACCTACGCCTTCTGCCATGGTTTTCTAGTCTTGGATTTGTCTCTTGCTCTTTTTTCCCAAGCCCAGTCGCTTATCCCAGCAAAAGGAGGGGATGATTGTCTTGATTCCACCGGATTTGTATTCTATTCTCTCATCTTCTGTGGTGTTTCTCGCTCCCCATAATCGCCTGTAAATTGTGTCGGCGGTTTCTTGAGCATCGCGTTCCTGCTCCGGGAACCCTTTCCCTTGAACTTCCTCTCACCCCTCTACACTCCATACCCCTCGAACACACTCGTTCTCTTTTGCCATAGTCACTCGCTTGCTCCGACACGGTGGTGTACAGGCGGTAAACGGAAAAACCAAGAGGGGAAATACCTGCACTCGTTCGCCCCGACTCCTTGAGCAACACCTTACTAGGAAGTGTACTTCTGCCCCAGCCACCTCCACTTCATTTTTGCCAGTTTGTCAACTAGCCTGAAGTGTTTGGAGCCCTTGGTTGGATCTACGAAATCTGTCTACCCCCACCTCCGACTTGTGCGGAATCCCCTCGTGTCTGAAGGGTTAGAAAAGTTGCTCTCATTCTAGGCTCTCTCGTGGAGAGGCAGGCATCCCTGCTTTCTGATTTTCGGAAGAGAGAAGGCTTTGCCCAGTCCTTGGGAGCAACAGGAGCAACAAGCCAAGGATCTTAATTAGTGATTGAAGAAAGGTTCCCCATTTATTGTAGGGCCTGAGAAAAAAAATATCTGTGCCGCAACAGAGCAGGCTTGCATATACGGAGCGGAAGGGGGTTCAAGAACCTGAAGGGAGAAAGAAAAAAAAAAAAAAGAAAGAAAAAAAGAAAGAAAAAAAGAAAACCCTTGACGCATTTCAGCCTCAAGCTTCCTCTCGCTGGCTTCTAACGTGGGTTCTCACAGCACGCCTACGACCCCCATTGCGATTATACCTAGACACCACTGCCTCTTGTGCTTCTTAAACCTGCACAATTTGTACCGGTCGTTCCATCCTCTGGTTGGAGCTCAAGAGGTCGAAGCTTGGAGTTCTCGTTCCAAAGAAAACAACACTTTCTTTTGCCCTCTGGCAATTCATAACACACTCACTTTCTCGCATCTTAGCAATAGGGTAAGCTACTCTTCTAAAGCCCTTCTTCGCTCGACCTCCCTTGCAACGGTCACCCTCTGTAGGTATAAGGGAAAGACCTATTGTTTCGTGGATTAAGAACTGACTAGTTCCTCAAGTCGTTGGATTTACAGTGCCTCCCGCGGTCGAGACGGACTTGCGTTTAGGCAGAAGCAAACACCCGAGCAACTGTTCCCACCGGCATACGTCCCGCTTTGGGGTTGTAGTATTCTCAATATTACTGGTTACCCGAGCTCTGAGCGTTTTGGTGATTCCGTTGTTTCGAGCTCAATCCTGATACGGCTCAACCATACAAGTACTCTGGTTTCTTTAGGCTTGGAATTTTAACCCTTAGGAAGGATTAGGGGAATAGGCAGACAGGTATACGATTCAATTCCTTTCGTTGTTTTAACATTTTTTTTCTTTTCGAGGAAGGCCTGGGGCAAGTCCTAATAGTTGAGCAGCGCGAACCTAGCACACTGGGACCATTCAATTGTCTCGAAGATCTCCCCATATAACTAGTTTTGCGGGAATAACCTTTTGCAAGGAAGCAAACAAAACAGTAGGACGAGAATTGCAATGACCACTGCTGCGGTTGCCCCAGTATATTCACTAAATAGCTCTTCCCATGATTCTTCCAGCGGAGCGGTCGCCGCGTCACCAGACAGGGATAACTACGGGCCACGAACGCCAACATCCCCAGTAACTTCACGGAATTCTACACAGCACGTGCGCCGCAAGAGTCTTCCGCCATCCTCCCCTGTTCATCAAAGGCAGCAAAGTCTCCAATTGAAGGACATCAATGAACATGGCACCATGCACCAGAATCCCTACCCCTCGCCTGAGCATGCTCAGCACGACTGGCCCATGCAAGGGACCGCTCAACAGTACCAACAAAGATTGCCAACCTTCCATGGGCGTGTGCAATCTGTACAATCCTTGGAGTCTCGCGACCTTCAAACTCCATCACCCGACCTCGTTCTCGACGCAAGAAGAGAAGAAGACCCGCCTGTCCAAGCTCCTCTTTCCTCTCCTACCTTTAGGGACCACCACATCACACACCAAGCCGGCCCGATACCTCAGCCCCAGATGGCTATAATATCCTCCGGGGAAAGCCGCCGTTCGTCAAAGAGCTTGTCTAATTTTGGGGGTGAGGGACTAGGGCGCGAATCTCCTACTAGCCAGGGCTCTTCAGGCGAGGAGGTCAGAATGTATCCACAGCTTCAGTACCACCACAACCAATTTTCCGAGAACGGTTATTACCGAGAAAATAGCGGAGGCGGGGTGCCCGGTGCTAGCGGGACAGGTCCATATCCCGGGAGGAATTCGTCGTCGCCAACGCCTTCCGACGGCCAACTACCTAGTGGGAGACATTTGGCCGCACCGGAACCTAACTATCGGAGAAATTCTTCTAGACCTTCTTCCATGTATTCGTCTTTGTCTGCTGACGGCCGCGGAAGGTCTCCCGGATCGCCACACCAACGAGCTGTTAGTACTCATTCCTACGACAGCCGAAGGTCGTCCTATACCGATTTGACACAGCCTGTACACATGCAAGCTCCACCACCCCCTATTGCTTCGTTTGACAATTCACATCTGAGGGACAAAGTTGGTGCGAATGCCTTACTTCTCACAAATAAGCAAACCTTAGAGATGTACCGGGCAAATGCCAAGAAATCGCAAGATCCCTACTTGCAATATGAATTGGCTGTATTTATGGTACAGGCGGCTCAGAGTGCTAGCGATGGGAGTGAGCCAGGGACACCATCTCCAAGGGTGTCTGGGAGTAAGAGCGACTTGAATAATCCATATGAAGCAAGCTCTAGTGCTTCCAAGAATGAGACCCTCCGTGAAGCTCGTCAGATCCTGGAACGATTGGCCGGAAAACTGCCGCAAGCTCAATATTATCTTGCTGATGCTTATGCCTCCGGACTTTTTAACAGAGGTAAGGAAGAAAATGATAAGGCTTTCCCGTTATTTGTCGCAGCCTCCAAACACGGTCATGCAGAAGCTGGGTACAGGGCGGCTTTGTGTTATGAATTTGGCTGGGGTTGCCGGAAGGATCCCTTAAAGGCTGTTCAGTTTTATCGTCAGTCGGCGAGCAAGAACCACCCTGGTGCCATGACACGATTAGGGATGGCCTGTCTGCGATCGGATCTAGGTCTCCAAAACCGCTACAAGGAGGGTGTCAAATGGTTGAAGCGCGCGACTGATGTAGCGGATGCTCAGTACCCGAATGCGCCGTACGAGCTAGGATGTATGCATGAAACAGGATACGGGGACGACGTCTTCCAAGATCTGAGTTACACGGCACAACTTTTCACTAAAGCCGCGGAATTGGGGCACGCAGATGCCTACTATCGTATGGGCGATGCATACGAGCATGGCAAACTGAATTGCCCGCGCGACGCAGCATTGAGTGTTCATAATTACACAGGCGCTGCGGAGAGAGGACATCCTATGGCTATGATGGCTCTCTGCGCTTGGTACCTCGTTGGTGCCGAGCCCGTGCTCGAAAAGGATGAGGACGAGGCTTATCAATGGGCTTTGAAGGCTTCTGGGTGTGGTTCGTTATCCTTGAGATGCCGGTTGTGATTGTGGGCTAATGCTTTCTCGCACAGGTCTTCCAAAAGCGGAGTATGCTGTCGGATATTTCACCGAGATGGGCATTGGATGTCGAAGAGACCCATTGGAGGCTAACGTTTGGTATGTCAAGGCTGCGGGTCACGGCGACGAGCGTGCAATTGCCCGATTAAAGGTCATTCAGGAAGCCGCATCAGGTGGCTTACCCACAAAGAAGGATAAGAAGAAGGAGAAGACTGGGAATAGGGGTGTTCTTGAAAAGAGCCGGGAGGGCGAGGATAAGGACTGTATAATTATGTGAGGTAGGGCTTGAGTTTCCAAAGGCTTCAATTCACATCTGGATCCTTCCTTCCCATTTCCCCTTTCCCTTTCCCATTTAGTCTTGATCTCAATTCTGTCTAGTCCTGAGGACACCATTTATTTTGCTTTCACACCTTTTTCACTTGCCCTCTCGTTGGCTGATTCACCCGCATTGCTTTTTAATTTTCAATTTGCTTTTCTGGGGTTTCTTCTCTTCTATTTTTTTTCTTCTCATCTTTCTCACCGTCTCTATGTCTATTTCTGATTGTTTCCTTTGTGGCATCATGGCATACGTTCCTTGGGCTCAGGGGCCGGAAAACTAAAAATACACTTACTTTCCTTTAGAATGGGCCGCACTTTTCTTCCATTTTTGCAACTCCATTTTTTTCGTGTCATGGCGCCAGATTACATACATGCATGCATCGAAATGCTCATTGACCTTCATTATCTTTAAAAATATTTAGCATCATTTAAGGTCGTAGGACCTCATTCCCTTAC
>QFET01018388.1:0-12403 GCA_003316355.1 Tuber calosporum | reverse complement strand
GTAGCCTGCTATCGCTTTGGTGTTTAAGGGAGACCTGCTGAGAGGCGAAGACAAGGGGAGTACAATAGAATGGTTTATAGAGCGAAGGGGAACAAGAGGATCGCCGTTCAATCAAGTGTATTCACTGTCTAGGCATCTGTCTGAAGTCTGATGTCTCCTGCTAGCCAGGAGACCACTCTTAAATACATTAAATCTTTCCTGCAAGAGCTGAGGCTCTGGAAACCAGCAGCCACTCTCATTACCGGTAAGTGTACAGCTACCAGAATTCTGTGGCCCTGCCGGAGTCCTGGAAAGCCTGGGGCTTTCCCACAACACTGCCTCTATCCTACCGCTGGTATACATGACCTGTTGCTTCCCTTGGAACTCCTGGGGCACAATCCTGCCGATCCTCCAAAGCATACAGTAATGAGGGCGCCGGAATCTAGAGATTGCGGTAGGGAAATCAAATACTAAAGTTAGTAAATCAAATGAATGTAATCTGACTAAGGAAAGGCTAACAAGAGTGGGAATACAGGTACCGGAACATGTACACATATTACAGATGCAAAAGTTCTTCAAGATATCCTGCTCCACTAAGCATCGATGTTCGGCATTCAGAAACCTCTTACTTTATACTTGGTATATTTGTAACAGCGTTGCGATTTTTAATAAGAATTTGGCATTTAATCGAAGGCGGATGGCATTCTTGTTGTCCTTTGGTTCTCGATTTTCTTCTATAATTGATGTATATGAGAGTATGATAATGGTAGAACCTGATACTGGGTTGAACAGTTTACATTTGGAAGAATTGGCCTTGTTTGATTTTGGAAAAACAAATATAATATATTTACTTATGAAAGATCTTGAATACAATCAAAAGAAATTGTAATTATCTAACATTATAGTATGAAGGAATCATATATTTTTATATTCAGATATATTTACAACATGAAATACTATCGTAAATAATATAGCAGTATTTTCGGAAAAATACCACCGTATTTCTGCCATGGCGAATAGTGCCTCAATCATCTAGTATACTCATCAGGCTTCAAATAGAAAGAATGAGTAGGAGTTGTGACTGCAGCAGATACTGGTTGGAGAGATTATATAAAGGTAAATACATCTTGGTTTCTACAAACAGCTAGTTTAGGCGGGTTTGATATCAGGAATAGAGTTAATACTAACATTGAATAATTATCTCAACTACAGAACAAGCTACAAGCCACTATATTTAAGGTGAAGGCCCTAGACAATTACAAGACACTTGACAACATCTTTATAAATTCGACGGCTGTTTGTACATATACCCATACCTCTACACCATCAAGGAGCTAGTATAATAGTTTGAAACAAGGTTTTTCTCCTGTTCAGGATACAAGAGCCATGCAAGATACAATATCTCTTAGACTTAGTGAGCCTGATTGGTATAAGTGTGAAATAGGGTATTTCAGTGAAAGTTATAAGCGGCAAACTGACCGTCAGAGTACAAGTAGTCAGAACCGACTAGCTGGACATAGTCTACTTCCGCCATCTTAGTCACCATCTCCTAGTCCCATATTAACAACCTCATCAACTATCCTTCCTGCATCACCTCCTTCAACTCAGATGACTGTACCACTTCCTGCTATTTCAACTACTAGTACTCCAACTATATCCCCTCAAACTAAAGCTTGTTGGACTTCAGAAAGGTCTTCCAGGAAAAGGGCTCTAGCATCCGAGATAGTTATACAGGAGATTCAACAAAGCTCCCACTTTGCACACAGAATTACGGATGATTTGACTAGCATAGTTGCAGCAACTAGAGGGGCTAAACGTGTTGACTATGAGGATACTATAGCTGCAGACCAGAGAGTAATCGGATTTTAAGTTGTGTTTCAGCTGAGTTTAGACAGTATGCAGATGCTGTTGCTATTGTTATGGAATTGTATAAGTTATATAACCGGTATTGTTTACTATTGTTAAGGTGGACAAGGCTAACGGACACTAGCAGGGCTAGTAAGAGGTTAGTTTGTTTGATGATTGGTTGCAAGTATCATTTGATACTTAGTTTGTTTTATGATTAGTTTCAAGTATCGTTTGATACTTAGTTTGTTTTATGTTGGGTTTCATATATCAGACTGATATACGATAAGTTTTATATTTGGTTTTATGTATTGGGATGATATATATTTAGTTTGCTGTACCATTTAGGTGCATGAGGTATTTGTTTTATTGGAGGACTTTATAAGTGGAGGTTGGTTATATCCCTTGATTGGAAATTAAAAGGAAGGATATGGAAAGCTTTGGAAAAGCGAGATCATGTATTTATGACTGCCCCTCTGGAGCTTAGACAGGGCAGACTACGAAAACAGAGTTTTCAACATACTTGGTTCAGCAGTTACTTCTTTTCAGTTGGCATAAAAGTAGAGCAAGTAAGTCTAGGCCTTAGCAAGGCAGGCGATATAGTAATCGATGGCGGTCAAATAACTTATCAAGATTTCCAGTAGTAATACTCACTTGAAGTCATATCAGTTTGTGATCTGAGTTACTGTCATTATTCCTTAGGGAGACGCATTCCTCTTAGTGCCTGATAGACCTAAAGAGGAATTACAAGTTAGACAAAATTACCAAGTATACTGTAAAGGCTACAACTAATCTATTTGAAAATAATCCAATTTCTTGTGTTCCTTTAATTTTAATGCTTGAGGATTTACAGAGAGACTGGATTGAGGACGCCTTAGCTAAAACATAAAAAATCGGTTGATGTAAACTACTTGAAACTATATACATCTTCTATCCTCTAAATCGCCTTGTTCTCATAATCTATTTATAACCTTTCCACATAACTTGAGCTATTTTCTCTCTTCGTTGTTCACCTTGCTGCTTCGTTTTTCTTAATGTTAATTGTGGTTGAGTAATATTCACCTATCTCAGTGTATCTCCTTCCTGAGGCGCATTACCTACTCCTATTATCCTTGAATTATCTATCTTTTGACCCTTTCTTGCAATAAAATTATGAAGACAGCAAAGTACAATAAATAACTTTGCAGAAATTGCAGCATCATACTGAGATATTTTTTTCAAAATTTGAAATTGGAATTTCAGCATTCCTAGAGTAGGTTATACACAATTACATGCTGAGGCATGACAGAAATTGAAAAGCTCTTTGGCCTTTTGTGGTCTAAGCATTTAATTTCTGTTAGTAAATAATTTCTAAAAACAATCCTGTTAGTTCTTATTTGACTGAGAATAGGGAAGTACTCATACTTGGTTACCATGAACCAGCTCTATTAAATAATAGTGGACTCCACAGTATAGAATTAGGTACCCAGTTGATATTCCATATCTGGCATCAGCAAGGTACTACTTTCCATGGGAAACTTCAAATCCTTTATCACAGTCATCCGATAGCATATGTGAATCATAAGTACACCCCTCCCAGCCAGAAAATATATAAGCAAAAATATAGTCGAAGTTTGTAAGCAACAAATACATTTTGTAATATAACCTATTTCCTTATTGTATGGGCTGTGGCCTGGTCTGGTTAAACTCTGATTGGGATAAGGGAACCATTGATTGCTCCAATACAGTCTTTAAAAAAGTCGATAAAATTTAGGGTTATTTTGAATTGCAAAAGGGGTAACTCTTCTTGGATATTTGGCAATAAGGGAAAGCAGATATATTCAGAACTTAAACTGTGAATTGCAACAAGTGTAACAAGGGCACCCTGTAGGAAGATGGATCCAAGAATTGTGACGGCAAAACAAAGACTCAAAGTAAAGTTCATGGCAGTAAAAGGTTTGGATAATTGAATCAAAAGGAGAAAACCAAATATTGTTAAGCCAGAGCTTCACTCAATTCAAGTTCTACTCTAGAGGATAGTTGGTTATAAAAGTTAAGTACCGATTTTATTTATTTAAGAAGAATTATAATGGCCATCGACACCCATGCCTACTCCGTTGATAAAGGAGCACCCATCTCCACTCAGGGTATATCGACGCCTGACTTCCTCGCAGTCAGCTTCGGAAGTCTGCAGATCGCTCAGATATGGAGATTCTACCAATCCCAATGGTTTTCTGCAATGCATTGCAAATATATTTACAGGAAGAAAAACATTTCAGATCGAAGTCTTGTCAGAGGCCTACTTTTAAGTCGACATGGGACTTATTATCACAGTTAAGACACACTAGCCTGATGTTACAAACCTATCCCTAGTCTGCCGGACAAGGCACCCTATCTTCTTCAACTGCAACAGGTAACGATACATACCAGTGGTTTTACCGCTCCTCAAGTCTCGTAGCCTTACGTCGCCGGGGGAACACTGAGTCCTCTCACTCCTAGCCCTTGCGACTGCTCCTTAGCGATACGTTCCTTGAATCAGGTTTCGGTCGGTGATATAAACGGATGGTCATAACTAGAAAAAGTATAGATTGAACTAATAGGTAAAATATAACATAGGAAGTAACTTAAGTGGTTGCGTGAAGAGCTAGCTATCTGTGTCCATGACCCTCCTTATATAGGCGCTCTTCCCCCAACCCTAACCCTGGTGACTTTACTATGAGTCACCTCGTTACTATGACTGCCATGTGAGTCATAGTATAACAAACATCCTATGACTCAAAACTTGAGTCATAGTATACAATCCCCATAGTATCCAAATCCATAAAAGGTCATGTACGCTAATTGCGTCATATGCGTGAAACCCCTGGCTCATACTTGTAGTCAGGTGCGAAAGTCATAACTTCATATGACCTAACAATTGTGATTCATGAAACTATAAACATAAATCAAAGCAACAAAATATCATAATCATAAATAACTCACAAATCGTGAGTCATGTGAAATATTCCATACTGCTAAGTCACGATTTCTGACACTGGATTACATTTTCATTTATGCAAGGTATATAGTTATTTTGTCTACTTGGCCAATTGGCAACTTTCCAAAAGACTCCATGGCTCCACCGACGAGTGGCAATAGTATATTGGCTACAATGGGTGCTACCCATAGCCATGGTTCATTAAACACCTCACACGTGACAAGACTAAAATGTTCTCATAGTCCTGTAGTAACCTCTCTCAGTAGTATTATAGTTCCTGGGCTAAGTTGCCTTTTTGCAGTTGAGTTTATCAGGACAAACATCCATTAATCCCTAAAGCTCAGATGGCGATTCCAAGGGGCTACCACACCTCCTATAGGGATATTAGGTACCTAGAGTACCCCTAGAGTACCGCCTGATTTCAATTCTAGCAACTTGCCCAGGCCAGCCACCGCCGACCCTTATATATATCTTGTAGAGAGAATCTGGTTAGATGGACGGCTGTGACTTATAAGGTATAACGCGACCACCACCTATCTTGCAGTTTTGTTAGGCTTTTTGCAACTGTCACCCTTTCCCACCTGTTGCAAGGGTTGAACGTGGGAGCCGCAAGGGGGTGTTGGACCTTCCTAAACCTCCCATTGAAGCCCGGGGTAACAGCAGTAAGGTTTCGCATTTTGCGTAACCTTATACTAGGGTAACTTGAGGTCCATAATTGTGTACGTGACTTCAAGGGTAGGGTAACTAGTTCTTATCATTGTGCTAATATCTGCAGAAGTGCATATAATACCTGCTTGGATAACCATTGAGGTGTGTGTAACTATAAAATTGTTTTCACTAGTCCGTATCACTATGATAAACTTAATTACGCCAACACAAGACACCTGTTGGTGTCTATAATGCTTCCTATGTTTTCATAGGACGTTTTAGTAACCCTGTCTAACTGGGTTGCCCTGCCTAACTATGCTTCTGGGTTACCCTGCCTCAGTATTGATCCAGGGTATCCTGCATAGCATAGTTACTTTACCCAACTAAGTACTTAGGTACCTTTCCTAACCTATGTATTTCAGGTTGTCAAGTCACTATTCAGGCCTCTTGTACTATCTCAAGCTATTGCCCTCTGGGGCCTCTGGTGGTGCTGAGGTCTGGTACACTATACCAACCGATATGTTGGAGCCTTAGACTACTCTCCTCTTCTACAAGTCTGTGCTCAGACTTAGTCCTTTTTCTGTCATGGGTCTTGCTTCCTCCTAGTACCTCACCTGAGTACTTTAAGCATATTTGGTAACCCCTTTGCCTAGCAGGATAACAATTATGAAAGCGCAATAATCTAACTACGGCCGTTCCTTCAAACATCTCGACCGGTTCCTATGAGGTTTCCTCCATGCCATACCCTTTTCACAAGACTAAGGATTGTACAAATCGTGAGGGCAGTTGGATTTTGCACTTCCATACCACTGGCTGTTAACTATGGCTTCTAATATATAACTCAGCTCTGAGTCTACAATATTTGGGACCGGTATCTCCTTTACACATTTGCCAAATAGGTCTTCGCGATAATATTCCCGAAGTTTGACATTCAAAACTGGTTAGACAGTCCATTGTGCAGGCAGTTCCAGCTCATATGCCTGTCTTCTTATTTTTCACTTGACTCCAAACAGACCAAACCTTTTATATTCAAATTTTGCCATAGGTTGCTTTGTGCGAAAGTTGCATCTGTCTAATATAACATAGTCTTCCTTCTTTGCTCTACCTTGGACCACATCTTCTAGGGTGAGATACACCGGAGATGGCAGACGCTTCTGGTGATACAACTTCCTTAGCCACTCCTGTATCTGTTGCAAAGTCTTGCGAATATCCGCCCATGTGCCTACCCAACCCTTGACCACTAGCACGCTGTAACAGCGAATGCTTTGATGCTCAGACATAGTGCCGGACCAGGTTGTCCTGGCGACAAACCCGTAGTTCGCCTCAAACAGGCATACCTCCACTGACCTGGAAATCTACGTATTGTATGCGTGTTGCCCGAGTGGCAATAATGCATCCCCATCGTCTTATTGGCATGAATATAAACGTCTTAGATACTGTTCCTGTGTCTCATTATCCCTTTCAGTTTGCCCAGAGGTCTCTGGATTGAGAGCTGTAGAGATATTGAGTTTGACTTCTTGTAAATCCATGACACTTATCCAATACTTAGATGTGAAACTGGTATTTCAGTCAGAGATGATTGAATCTGTGAGCCCATGCAATCGCCATACTTCGCTAAGGAAAATAAGAGCCAGTTCTTTAATGGGCATGTCTGTGGTCAGTGGAATAAAGTGAGCCATCTTTGAAAATCTATCCTCAATGACCCATATCTTCAGATACCCCTCTGACACCTCCAAGGCCACAATGAAGTCCAAAAATATTGTGTTCCATGGCCTCATCAGAAGCTGAACCAGTTGAAGCAAGCCAAACTTCTTGTCGTTTATAGTCTTACTTCGTTGACAGATGTCACAGGTACGAACATATTCCGTTACCTGATTCTCCATATTTGGCCAATAGAAGTTTGCTTTTACTTGCACCATGGTCTTATATATTCCAAAGTGTCTAGTGATACGTGAATCATGTTCTGCCTCCATAATTTTTCACTTTGAGGTCTCGTCCTTGGCGACACACCATCGGTTCTTGTAGGAGAGCAAACCCTTCTGTACCTCGAACTGGGCGTCAACAGTTGATTCCTTCTCAGCCACCAGTTTGAGGACTGCAAGGTATGCTTGGTCTTTTTCTACTGCTCTCTTTAGGGCTTGTAAGGAATGCGGCTGCAAGTGATAACCCTGGCAGTGAAGAAGCATTTAGGGATGCAGGAGGTCATGTTCCTTTTCCACATGTCAATGCCCGCGACAAAAAAGGTTTTGTAGTAGTGGACCACTCCCCCCTTTGAGCCAAAAGTTGCTATACTGTGACAATGCATCTGACTTGTCATTCAGCCGACCTTCACGGTAAACCACCTCGAAGTTAATCGGCTGAAGGAACTCTGCCCAGTAGTGTTGCCTACGGTTCAAGACTTTGGTACTGTTAAAGTACTTCAATATCTTGTGATCTGTATATACCACTATTTGGTTTTCAACAGAGCGCAAAAGATGATCCCATTTCTTGAATACAGCCGATATCGCCGTGATATCCTTATCATGAACATCATAGTTTACTTCTGCAGGCAACAACTTCCTACTGTGATAGGCTTTTGGATGTCACCTTTGGTCCTCGCAGAGTTGCCAGAGCACTGCTCTCAATGCAAAATCACTAGCGTATGTTTCCAACTTAGTTGGACGTGAGCCATCAAAGTGTGGGAGTATGGGACCAATGGTAAACAATTCCTTGAGATGTTCAAACGACCTGTCACAAGCAGATGACCAGTGCTATTTTACGTACTAATTGATCAAATCCGTTAATAATAGTTGCTGTACTTTGCTAAACTCCTTTATATATCAATGGGAGAGGTTTGGAAAGTCCATAAAGTATTGAACGTTGGTTATATTCTGTGGAGTCTTCCACGCCTTCATCTCCTCTACCTTTCTAGTCGTCCTGGATATTCTATGCCTAGATATCTTATAGCCTAAGATTTCAACATCCCTTTGATGGAAGGTGGACTTCTTTATGGAAAAACAAAGGCCTACTTTTCACAGTCTTTCCATTACCTGACGTACTAATGAGACATGTTCCTCTATCATCTCTGAGTATATTAGGATTTCATCTATATAAGCGATGACTCCAGCATCAAGCACATCCCTAAATACACCATTTATCATACTCTGGAAGGTGGATAGTGCGTTACATAGCCCAAACAGCATTACTGTATATTCAGACAGGCCATAACGACTCTTACAAGCAGCATTCCATTCTTCACCCAGTGCCATCAGGATATGATAATGGCCATTCTTCTGATCCAGCTTGGTCAATACTGTGGTCTTTCCAAGCCTATTCCTAAGCTCATTCATCAAGGGCAACGGACACTTATTCTTAGTAGTTAACTTGTCGAGCCCTCGATAATCAATGCATAACCGATGCATGCCATCAGGCTTCGGTTCACAGAGGATATGGGCATCAGTGGGAGACGTAGAGAGCTTTATCTTCCCTTGTTCCTCCATTTCACAGATATAGTTATACAAGAGGTCTAACTCTCGCTAGGAGAGTGTGTATATGGGTACTGAAGGTGGCTTCGTCCCAGGCTCGGATTCAATCTTGTGGTCCAACTTGGTATGTTTGGCTAGAGTAGATATATTTTCTTGACTCAAAAAATCCACATAGTCCTTGTACTCTGGGAGAAGACTGCTACTAATATCTCTTCCGTCCTCTCTCTTATACCTAATCATTCCTAGAAGATATACCTGACTGTTACCCACGGCTAGGAGTTCTTCACTTGAGATGATATCCATACGTCGCTTAGCGACAAGGTAGGGTCACTTGCAGTATTCTGAATGCCAATTCAGAAAACTCTTATCACAGTCAATATCGGGATTGTTGTTTTGTGGCAACGACATTGGGAGATAGCCATCAACCTTAGGATCAGGCATATCTGCAAGCTCAAACCTCGTGTCATTCACATGGTCACCGATCTTCATTCTAATCATTTTGGTATAATGATTCCTAGAACCTGGAATTTGGTTTCAAATTGCATCAGAGATTGATGTCAGAAATTTCCTACGTATACATGATAGCAGGGCCTTCTTGACCCACGAACTTCTCAATATAGAACCTGTAGTGCTACTATCCACCAGAAGTAGTGCTTCTTGACTACTCCGCTGCTTATGAAAATTCCGGTCCAGACCGACATTTATGTGTATTGACCTAGTATTGGGTGGAGAGCCATATAGCCTCTGCCGCTTAGCGGGTCTTCTTCGCTAAGAGGTTTTGTTTGCTTAAGTGCCATACTGTCACGCACATTATAATAGATGTAGTTTTGAGTGTTTACTCTCACGCCAGCGAGATTTTGGGTATTCAACCCTCCTCCCGTAAACTTGCAAAATAACTTTCAATTGCTAATCAAGTCCTGCCTGATTGACACACAAAAGCAACAAGATTAAATGAAACCAGACTATCACTATCAGTCTTCCCCAAGTAAAGCAATAAATAAAGGAAATAATAAATAATTTCTCGCAATCCTAATACAAAAGCAAACCCAGACCCAATCCTGCCTTACAGTATAGAATCAGCTACGTTTTTCTTGTATGGAGGAGTGGACTCACCCAGTCCAATTTCCCTTCCCCTCTACCCTTTTCCTCTAGGCCTTATTGTAATGAGTAGTAGTCAACTTCCTGGTCTCTCGGATACTGTAGAGATGGCTTACCATATTCACTACCATCACTATCAACCTCTAATGTCGGAGGTGATCTGCGGAACTCAGTAACCTTTATCTCAAAAGGAGGAGACTCAATTCGTCGATGCTTAGGCACAGTTGAAGCACCATGACCAGCAACAGAAGCCGTTCACTTTTGAGCTAGTTTGATAGACTGTACAACTAGTTGGGGCGCAGTTTGCCGTCCCCAGAAGTGACCCTCAGGCTCACAACGAGAGTTTTGTGTTAGCCGGCGGTACTTGCCTGTCAGAGTGGCCAGGATGTTCCAGTGTATTTACTTATTGTCTTACAGTTTCTTGACCCGGGAAGGGTTACCCATTGCCTGTTGGGTTTTGGAATTGCGACTCCCAGAATATCGCTCCTTCTTTAGCAGTCGCTTAGGGCTAGAAGACCTTTCATCACTTCGCTCATAGGGAGCATAATTTTCCTTAATCACCATGCGGTTGAATGATGCTGAATCATCAAGTTGGTGGCTGGTATTACGCAACAGGTTAAGGTAGTCAATGTATGCTTCAGGATGTGGAGTTTTCAGCCCCCAGGTATGTCGCAAATCTGCAGTCATACACATGGGAGCTCTATCTTTCACACTAATCGCATCATAATGCAACTTACTGGCTTACCGAATGAGTAAATCAACAAACTGATATAGTTTACCATGCTTTCATAACTAGACTATTACATTCGCAAAGAGTACAATCACTATCTGAGTCACCGCTGAAACTGGACTCCAGGTATTACCAGAAACCTGCCGAGGTACGTAACTCTTTGCTAGCGAAGAAGATACCTCCTGCCCTGAGAGCTTCATCCTGGCTGATGTGCACATGGATGCTATTATACCATTTCTTGGCCGCCCATTCAAGAAGTGCCATAAATAGGCTGACCATATACATATCTGACAGCTTGCAGTGTCGATAGTAGTAAACCTAATCTCCGTATCTTGGATGAATCACAGTATGTCAAGGGGGTCCCCATTGAACCCTTTAATCCCCAACTTCTCAGCCTTCTTTTGCCTAGTGTGGGATTTAATGTTGGACTTCTGAAGGTAGTCCATCAAGGATTGATACCACTCATGATACCATTACCTCTTAGCCTCATTCCAGCGGAACTTTTGTCAACCAAGATATCGGCTCAGATCACAGAGGGAGGAAGAGGAATCGTCACTACTTCTCGCTGACTCGGAATCACCTGGTTCTCCTAATTCGCCGACATTTCCACCCCATGGTAGCTGCTTACCACCACCTCGGCCGGTATTTCTGACATGGAGTCCCAAAGGTTCATCGGAACCATGATAGCGATCCTGCACACTAGGTCCATTAGCTTCCGGGGGGGGAGAGCCCTTGAATTACAGAAGGTGGGGCAGGGGGTCCTCTAGCTGCAAGAACCTTATTCACGCCCCTCTGAGCTAATTGTTGAAAGCTGAGACAAGCTCTAACAATGGTATAATCTTCTGAACCACATAAAGCACAATGTGTCTTTTTCAACTTCGGACCTGACGATAAAGGTTTTATCGCTTTAACTGGGCCCTTCGTTCACGGAGCCTCATGGTGGAAAACCTGCCCTAAAGGTCCTACCTCGATCCTACAAGTAGGGGAACAATAAGCCGTAGTCGATTGCGCCGCTGCCCCTCGAAACCAGGTCCTTCCTGTGCTGTCAAATGGCTTTGCAGGAGTTGGTGGTACTGACTGGTGGATGACCAGTACGGGATTTTGTAGTGTAGTTGGCAAAAGAGTTGTCTCTGCCACAGCATACTTTCGTTCAGCTTCTAAAACAATTGTCAATTATTTGACACTACCACAAGGGTAGTAGCCATTGTTAATATTTTAGGTTTTGCGGGTGTTTATTCCTTTGTTACTACCGCAAGTCGGAACAACCTCCGTACGGTGTCACATAGGCTTGGAGATCGGCTTGCTAGAAGTGCTTCGACTGCAAGAGCCAATGGGGAAACCCCTGAGGAACCAGGAGTTCCTCCAAGACGCACAGAATCCTTTGCGGCTGGTATAAGATGTTGGTGCCAGTATGTGTCCGTCATAATGTTTGCAAAATGTGGTGCAAAGCTAAAGTGGGTCCTACAGACCAAGGTAACTGACAGAGCTTGATTCGTGATAACATCATTTTCGGAGTCACTCCTAACTCCTTCTTTCATGGCCTACTGGGGGGCCTCTAAGCCACCCATTAGTACTTGCGCTGTTATTACTTGCTGGAGGTAGGCAGTTTGTAGCCATGTTGACCATTGTAACGGAATCCTATTATGTTTCTACTATTACTACTGACTTGATGTTGGTTATTAC
>QFET01018377.1:0-10411 GCA_003316355.1 Tuber calosporum | reverse complement strand
ATGACATTTAAGTAAAACTTATGATAATGATAACATTTCTTCTCCGTTGCTTGATGATGCGTTAGGCTCGTTAGGCACTTTGATAGTTATATCCTGCCTCTGTGTGTTCATAGACTACATGGTTTTACTTATAAGGAAGGATCTCAGTCCTAGTTTCATCAATCCTCATCCTAGAGTCAATATCCGTTAACTATGTAATGTGTATTTCACGGACAACTAATGGCGTCATCCGACCCCTCCTTTCTCCACTGGGGTGGTCCTACACTCGGTCAGAGATTCCCGCCTGCGCTATGTATTTGAAAATATGATGGTCCTCTTTTGAACATTTTAAAGCTTTCCTGGTAGACCAAAGGGCCAGCTTAATTGTCGACTAATACTTTTTCCTCCTTTGTTAACCTATCCTCCTGGATGCTTATCCGAGCACTAGACTTAACCCTGGGTACAATCCTGGTTGGTCTTTAACACAGTCTCTATATAAAAGTTAAACTGATTGGTTCTCTGAGCCTTGGATAGGCAATTATTTAGAGTTCGGTACTATTCTCTATAATATATGTGATAGAATCTCTATTGCAACCAGCTTCCTCCCTGTGTATTAAATTATCCTATTAACTCTTAAGGGCCGAAACTCCTGGGGTTGTTCACAAATCCTCAAAGTTCTTAGTCGCCGATAGAGCACGAGATATCCTCTTAAATATCCTGCAGACAGCATCCTGTCAGACAGACAGCAATGACATAAACAAGGTTATAAGAGAAGTTACAATAACTGGTTTTTCTGCAGGTGAACAAGAAACTAATCAAGGCGCCCTTGTTAACTAGCAGAGGTAATTCTGGAGTGGGAGGGTGGTAATATTCCGTGGATGTGTATACTTATGACAATTATACCTTCGGTTGCGTGTAGTCCTCTAGGGAGTCTGATGTGCCTACCAGGTAACCAGGGAGCTGAGTTCTACAGGGTCTTCTACTAAGAGAAAGTAACCAACTACCATACTTAGACTGAGTAACCACATAGATATGGTAACTAGAGATTGTCAGATAATAATGTTAACAGTGTAGGGCCTGCGTGGCCTCGTACATGCATGTAACAAGAGGGATACTAGTTGCCACGTCTTGTGAAGACTAAGGAGAGATTCTACTGGGAGTTCGCAGGACATCAATGGGTCTTTCAAAGACACCAGGCTCTATTTGAACTAGGATGAGGATAATTAAATCAGTTTAGTTTCTGTGTATGGGGAGACAAATCCCTTCTTGAGTTAGTCTAAAATTAAATAAAATACGCAATTCGCCTATAATCACGGACGTAATTTGAGACATTTTAGCTGCCTGAAACACTTGTAGGTCATATCAGTTCCCAATTTGAGTCATCGTAGTAAACCACTAGAGTTAACAAAATGCTAGGAAAATAGCTATCCTGAACGAAGTTCTTTACTATTTTGTAGGTCACTGCAGTCCTATCCACGGAATGAAGTTAGCAGGTTCTATATAGGGGTTGGTAACGGCCGTCACGGTTCTGTTGTTACTACAGACACCACCTGTTACTTTGAAGCAACTTGAGATACCCAAAATACCTATGGGTGGCCTAGGGGTAGTTCAGATAGGACAATGGGGGTCACAGTGTTAGGTAAGTAGGTGCGGATTAAATTGTGCTTCTACTGCAACAAATAGCGCAGAGCTATACTATCAAGGAGAGATGTGACTGGACTCAGAAGGTATTAGGCACAAAGGTCTCCTGCAAGAATACATGACACTCAGGGAGAAGAGCATTAGTGAGAACCTCTAAAACAATCATAGGGCTGTGTCCCAGCCATTCGCCTTAGCAGTTCCCACCGGCACCTTGGTCGGTTGCACAGGCACTTAGAAAACGAGTAATGGCAAGAATCCGGTAACCTAGTATACGGAGTGACTGTCCGTGCGACCGGATGCCGTCTGCAGGGGATATAGGAGTGCATCTCTAGCTACGTCAGGGAAATGGAACGAAGAGATTCCCTTTTGCAGCTGGCAGAGTTGCTGGCCCTTGAATTTGACAGAGCCCGTGTAGTCCTAGACACGTATGTATGGACAATTGAAGTAGGCTACTCACACACACAGCGTGTGTATGCTGATGCCCCCCATGATGTCAATTAGGTTAATGTACCTATTGAAACAAGTTGATTAGGAGAGGCAGTGAAGACGAGAAGGAAGTTGCACGATCCTGAACTCTACCCATCCTGAAAGCGAGCTGCTAAGCCGGATAAGAAGTCACAACGCAGACTCCGCCAACAACCAAACTGGCCCCCTCGAGTTCTACGAAGTTAATGGTATGTTACAAACAGGGCCTCCATATCTGAACAGCCTAACGTATGATGACAACTCAGTCTCGGTGTGTCTACACCCTGAGAAAAGTGGGGAGCTATGATCATGCCATCAGCTGTGCATAGCAAGGTAAAGTTTGAGGGTGAAACCAGGTTCGCTCACGGATGTAAAGATAAAAGTAGGAAAGACAATACTTGTTTATATGCAAACTAGTTGTAATCCATGAAGACAGAGATACCGTATATAAATATCGAAATACCTCTTTAGCTTTCATAATCACCAACGAGTGGAGAAGAGATCTTACCAATATCCTAAGTTTTACTCAAAATCTTTTACTACAAGCCTTCGTAGATAATCACTGTTTACAAAGAAAGATTCAAGCCTGCTGCGATTCGCTTGCCCTTTGAATCGACTACCCTTAACTCTATATTTATATTTCTCCTTATTACCAAGGCTCAATACATGACTATAGGTTCCCTCAAAGTCATACCACCTAAATCACATAAGCTTATAGCTGATTCCCGCCCTCTCGGGGTGTCAATTCTTGAACCTCTTCTACCAAACTTTATCTCTACTATCCAACTCTCCTATGCGACTCCCTTTCGGTGATCGGGGCCTATGAACCCTCCGAACCCTCCAGGTTCACTGATTCTAAACTTGTCCCCATAGCTGCACCTTTCTCTGAAATCTATTAACAATTTTATGAAACATCCTTCTCGTGGCATTCCGGCATTGAATACGACAACGCATATAGTAAATCCTCCATTTCCTTTGCTTCAAGCACATCCTGTACAGCCCACGCTAGGGGATTTAGGGGATATCATAACTCCCATTAAGCTATGTCCTCTCAACAACTGACCGAGGATACAGACCAGGCAATATCTGATATTTAAGAAGTATCCCACGTGGAAAGTGACCATGAACCAGGACACTCCAGATGACCTTTGGCGCAGCATCACCTATCACAGCCCAATAGACTGTGAATGTCAGCCCCAGGCACTTGCTCAAGTACACCAAGACCTCCGGACACTAGAAACGCTATCTTGCACACATGGGTATAACACATTGAACGAGCTATGAGCAAATAGAGCTGAACTCTTCCAGAATCGGTTGACAATCCCATTCTGACATACTATGAACAGTATAGTCAATCGCAGGTTGAGGGTGAGGAACTGGAGTACCATACATACTGAATCGCATGGGTGAACAAATCATGGGAGAAGAACTAATGGACCTCCAAACCGGGTTGAAGATGCTGGCAGCAGAGACAATAACTCTGCCAACCGCACCTACTAAACAGCAGGAACCCAAGTTACAAGCTCAAAGGTAATCGGCTACACACTATAAAACAGTAATTAAAAAACTTCAGAGCAATAAAGATGCAACAGTGCAGGAATCTCTCTACTGAGATCGCCAATTAGAAGAAGTCCTAGCTCACCAAAGAGATAAATTTAATCAAAGGCAGGTCGCAGCGTAACAACAGGTAGAATGTACCAGATGATAGTTAAGAGAACTCCACCAGCGATTAGAACTTGAACGCATTCAGAGAGAAGCCAATGACAAGAGGTAGAATCCAACATCAAACCAAATGAGTCGCATGTTGGTATGACTAATCAAGCTAGTAATGCAATTACAAGTTGCCAGAAACCAACTCTGTGTATGGGAAACAGTGGAACACAACCAGTAGAAAATCCAGGATTTGAAATGCAAACCACAACTGATGGATGGGAAGAATTCCCGTTGATTCTTTCTCATGACAAGGGCAAAGGCGTCTTTCGTGGAGAAGAAAACGACAACGATGGAAATAGACCACCACTGCCCCCCCCCAGTAAATGCAACCTTGGAGTCGAAAACCTGTGCTATAAAGACCTAGGTGGCCCCTCACGACGAGGTGGTGAGGCATTACGAAGACCCTTGTCAGGTCGAAATTTCAAACCCTTACCCAATGCATGGGTGGATCGACTATGCCAAGCATTAGATAGGACCAGTCACTAGCAAGCCGACCCACAATTCATATTCGAAAATTAGATAAAAAATATATTGAGGATATGTATGTATGGTTATTAAGTTAGTTGAACTGCTTTAAGAGCAACCCTTAGCAAGGTCAGAATAACGAGGAGCGCATCAAGTATACCTTTGTAGGATGAAAGGAAACAAGGTGTCCCTATCTGCTATAACCTATGGAAGAAAATGACTGGCGACCTCGGATTCACAAAATATGAAGTTTATGATTTTAGGTTACCTCCAGGGCCTAAGTTACAGAACTATTCTCTGTACTGCCTAAGGCGCAAAAAGCCTTAGCAAAGATAGAGAAGGTCAGGTACACAGGGGACATAGGCAGTATCTCTTGACCATGGAATACAATAACATCAAGGCATTAGTATCAGGAATTGCTTGGAGAAGCAGATTCCAGCGGTACCTCACAATCGAAGCCATGCAAACGGTATCATACAAAAATCATCATTTCGATAACAAATGGGTCATGCACTTTTCTGTATTACCCAGACGGAAGAATCGTTCAAGAAACTACAATTGCTATTCTATAAAAACAACTACGCAAAAGGTGACTATGAGAAAAGAAAATGCAAGAAGGAATTCAATACCTGCAACACCAAAGCTGGAAATACAAAGCGAAAAACATATAAGACAGCGGAAAAACCCCCCTATCAATGGAAAAAACAATCAATAAAAGGGAAATAAGCCCACAGAGAAGGAAAGGTAGAGCATACCCATGGGGTGGAAGCTCCTAAAGGAATCCCTAAGGACAAAATTAATGACAAAAAGAAAGCAAATAAATGCACACTTGCACTTTGGCCAACAATACTTGGAGGTTCTGTAGGAAACAGGCTGTAACAGGGTCACCCTATAGGAAGATGGATCCTAAGGTTGCGATCGCACCAAAAGACTCAACGCAAAGTTCACAGAAGGTAAAGATAAAATAATTGAATCAAATGATAAAACTTAATATCGTTAAGCCAGAGCTTCACTAAATTCAAGTCTTCTCGAGAGGATAGTTGGTTATCAGAGTAGAGTTCCGTTCGCATTTACTTAATTAGAATTATAAAGCCAACGACACCCATCCCTACTCCGACCGTTAAGAGAGCTCCCTTCTCCACGCAGGGATGATCTGACACATGGCCCTTCCGGAATTAACTTCAGGGCCTGTGGATTGCACGGATAAGTTGAGTCTGTTCAATCATAAAGGTTTTCTGGAATGCATTATGATTATCCCTGCAGGAGAGAAAAACCTTTCCGATCGCCGTCTTGTCAATGGCCAACTGACAATCCTACTTTCGACCCAAACCTAGGTATAAGACTCAGTAGCCCTATGGCTTTTTCCATCTATGCAAGCACTGCAGTCAACTGTGTCTACTTGGCCTAACAGCAGCTTTTCTTGTGACTACCTAGCTCCCCCGGTAAGTCTCTTTACTGAGTTGGCTAAATAGGCGCTACCTATAGCCAACCGTTCAGGAATCACCTTAGCCGTGATAAGACTGAATGCCTCTTAGAGTCCTGTAACGTCCCTCAGTAATGGTGTAGCGCCTGGGCTATCGTTGTGTAAATAGTAGAGTTTTAACCGCTCTAACTTCCATTTATCCCTGACTCTCCGATAGCTATTCCGTGGGACCCCCATACCTCCCATAGGGATTATAGGCACCTAGAGTACCCTCGGAAGGCCATCTGATGTCAATACTAACAACTTGCCCGGGACGGCAGTCGCCCACCCCTATATATATCCTGCGGAAAGCATCTGGTCGGAAGGACGGCAGTGACGTATACGGGGTTACGCTGCCACCTTCGATTTCTCAGTTTTGTTTTGTTATTTCCAACTGTCACCCTTTCCCACACGGCGCAAGGGGCGAATGTGGGAGCCGCAAGGGGGTATTGGACGTGAAATCACTCCAACCACCCTGGGTACTGGTAGTCAGATTTCGCGTTTCGCGTAACGTTAGGGGAGGGTAACTTGAGGTCCACGATTTCACCCGCGATCCCCAAGGTAGGGTAACTGAGCCCTATCATGGTGCAAATCGCTGCGGAAGTCTGTCTGAAAGCCCCTTTGCGTCACCATAAGGTTCTGCGAAACTGACCTATTTGTTACACTCGATTCTACGAGCTAGAAACACCTGGTTACACGAATGTAGCACAGCCAGCTGCGTCTACACTGCCTACCATGTTTTCTTAGAGTTTCGTGTTACCCTGCCAAAGTGGTTACCCTGCCTAACTGAGGAGATGGTTACTCAATCTAAATGGTTACCCTGGTTAACCATGGTTCCAAGTTACCCTAAGCAAGAGGGTTACCCTGCCTGACTGTAGCTCTGGGTTACCCTGTCTAGTGTAGTTACCCTACCTAAGTGTGCACCAAGGTTACCCAGCTTTGCTGGGTTACCCTATCTAACTAGGTACCTAAGTACCCTTTCTTCACGAAAGGTACTTATAGTTGCTATGTCACTTTGCAGGTGTCTGGTACCGTTCCTGTCCACGTCCTAGTAGGACCACTGGCTGGGCTGAGGTTCGGTAAGCTATACCAACTGATCTAGGGGTCGTTACACAGGCCAAGGTATCAGGTTATATTGGAGAAGCATGGGGAAATTTCAAACACCAATATGAACAGCCCTTGGAAAAACGGCAACAAAGGGACAAACAGCACCCAAGACCAGGGTCAACCATGTCAAACAGACCAGAATTTGGAAACTGGATGACATAAATGAAACCTGAAAAAGGGTTTCAGGCACTGGCTGCAACGGCGATAAGGTACTGAATTATGAACCCCTTTCCGCAACCAATATCAACAACCAGGCACGGCCTCTAAAAGTTTCTAGTATCAGGTATTCTATGTATTTCATTAGGAAACTAAAATCCAAGCAAGAATCAGGAAAGTTAATCCAGACCTATGGGAGTAATACAGAACTAAGAATGACAGGAGAGGAAGGAGCGATTAACCAGGACAGCAGCTCATTGTAGTCTATGTCTAACACAGACAACCTGAAACTCAAAAATAAGAAAACAGAGCGAACCATTGGATGTATATTTCTGAGCTCAGTACCCAAGACAGTCAATTAAACCTGTGTCCTTATAAAGCTCGAAATCGCTACACGAGATGCACGGAAGATTGGACAGACACGCGCTGAGTAGGCACATTTTAAGAATGACACCTAGAAATAAAAGTAGCCTGAATCATGTAAGACCTTTCTGGAACGAAATATAAAACAGGTCGGGTGGACAACTGAATAGTAGAACAAATGGAGCAGGATTCCCAACATCAATAAAATGGAACTGGGAAGAGATTGATAAAATACGTATACCTGGTTCACACATTAAATGGCTCAGGAAAATACCCTCCCAAACCTGGACTCCAACTTTGTGGAAAGGAGAGGCATGATAGATTCATAAGCTAATTGTGGCGATGCGTAAAGAATCCCCTGAGCACAACCAAGCTGTCTATCACCTAATGATACATGTTTGGCACTAGTTAGGTAAAGGGAGTTGCCAGGGCAAATGGCAGGTGTATGTGAATCCTTGGGCAATGGGTAAAGACCACAGGTAGAGGGCTGCCCAATACACCAAAGACAATGATATTAGTTTGTTTGATGAAACTGCAATAGCCGCAACCGTGCGGACATTGTAACAAACACCCTAGCTACCATAACAATAAACATTTCACACAAAAGACCTGAACTGGCCCCAGTGGCCATAACAAAAGCATCAAAACAGTAGCACCAGTCCCGCCTTAATATACAAGCCCAGAAGGCAGGGCAACTGTTGAAGCAGATCGAGAAAGGATCCATGTTCGTTTGCTATTAGACTCTGGGTCTAATATATTCCTAATTAACCAAGAACTGGTTTACAAACATAGCCTGCGATACCACTCACTTACACATAGCTGGGACATTTACACCTTTAAGAAATCACTGCATCAAATGGGGGAAACACTACACATACTCCGTACTGTTAAAAATCGCAAGCAATGCCCTCTAATCTCACATTTCTTGTGAAATTCCCAATACTGGCAAATATGACCTTATTATGCGTTTTGACAATTGGCATACAATTCATACGATAAGTCACATCAAGGCTGTGCAAAAATGAATGTTTAAAGAAAAAAATATCAGAGTCATGTTAATGTTAATGGCATAGACCTTACATTTAAATGAGAAGAAACCATTGCCTGTTACTTAGAAGCCTGAGATATTGGAAGAATCGAGGTGCATCTACTACGCAACGAGATACAACAGAGCTCCAGCCAATACTTCTGGAATACCCAGGATTCAAAAGGGTTTTTTTGCACCAAAAACATGAAGAGAAACTAGTGCAAGGAAGTACTTTTGACAATAGAATTTATTCAGTCTCCGGCGCAGTACCACCCACATGGCAGATATACCCAATGTCAGCTTACAAACTGGACTTGCTAAGTAAATACCAACACAAAATGCTGGATCAGGCTAAACAGTGGAAAAAACAAAATTCTTGTATGGGCACTAATCCCTTTTTCCCTAAACTAGAGAGTTCCAAGAAGCCATTTGTGGATTACAGACAGTTAAATAAACGAACAGTAGCCAACCAATACTGGCTGCTCCTGATGAGGGAGCTCCTCGACTCGCTGGCTCGGCTCTGAATATTGACTAAGCTAGACCTAAAAGATGGCTATCCCCCGTTGTGAATTAAGGCAGGAGATGAGTGCAAAACTTCATTCCAGACCCGATATGGCGATTTTGTGATACAAATTAATGCTATTTGGGCTGGTAAATGCTACAGCCACTTTTCTGGCCGTGATGAACAAAGCTCGCAGTGAATTCTTTGTTCATGGAGTTGTGGTATACTTTGACAATATCCTGGTTTACTACAAAACGGACAAGGAACACATTCACTTGGTCAAGAAGGTCCTTTCTTACTTGCAAGAATTTGATCAAGCAGTATCATCCACGAAGTAGTTTATTCACCTAAAACCTCAAGGGTTTTTAGGTTATATTATAGTAATTAAGAGAGTCACGATGAGTGAAACAAAGTTGTAGAGCATCAAGAATTGGAAGGCACTAAGGTAAGTAAAGAAAGTACCTAGATTCATTGGCTCTGCCAAATCTATCAGACATTTCAATTAAGCTTTCTCCCAAATGTGCAAACTAATTACCGAAATGTGGAAGAGGGTTCCCAGCAAATTTAGCTGTTTGCAGGATCAAGATGGGGCATTTGAGGAACTCAAACAAAGATTCATCTCAGCCCCAATACTGAGTCATTTTTACACTGACATAAAAACCATTGTGGAAACCGAAGCTATTGATTTTGCGCTAGGGTGTGTTCTAAGACAGTAAAATGACAAAAAGCTACTTGCAGTGGCTCTCCACTCCTCAGAACTGAGCCGGCTTAATGAAATTATGAGATTCATGATAATGAGCATCTGGCTGTAGCAATTGTTACTTGAGTAGTGCGATCATTGTAACTATCAGGAATAAATTACAAGATTTTGCGTGGATATCGCATGCACTTTTGGTGAATAGTGGTTTGGTTTGCACACCATGTATTATAGGTTTGATTGCTTGATTTCTTCTAAGTGAGATGTGAGAGTGGTAGCCACTATATATACAGCTGTGCGCCGACTCGAGGTAAATGGAATATAAATTGGAAAAACATAAGTCTGTAGGTGTTTCTTAGTAGAGAAACATAAGTGCCGACATGTTTGACCCTGAAAACCTAACAATAAAATTCCCATATTATACGTAAATCTAAGATAGTGTGCAGGAAATAATAGGAAAGAATTATAAATCAAGTATGGAATAAGTGTGCATAAAGACAAGCTTCTTCCGCGCAAATTTTCCAAAACCATATTTTCGCTCTCCTTTTTGGAAAGGAAGGAATGGGGGTAAACACCAAAACGATAGTACCACGATCCCCCTTGCTGCACCTTTGGGCTTCATAGGTCTGGGGTAGCCTCATCATGGGACTTTAAAAATGACTAATTCCCAACTGAACATGCTGGCGAAATACAGACGGTATTGCACGGTCTCAGGCTGGTTACTGTCTAGCCCGCCGGGTTTTCACAATCTGAATGGGAGCTAGTTTGCCTGGGCTAGCACTCCTTTAACGAAAAACAAAGGTTTCCCTGCACCATGACCTGGGGAAAATGGTT
>QFET01018370.1:0-12513 GCA_003316355.1 Tuber calosporum | reverse complement strand
AAAAAAAAAAAAAGACAGCGAAGGATAAATATCATGCAATGGTATACTTAGCCTATCAGCTGCACGTCACACTGCAAACGCACGTACCTTTAGGGAGACTGTTGACGTTGCCCATTGGCTTGATAAGGTGTGGTTTCTGCTGTGGCTTCCGGCGGCTTTTTGGACTTGCAGCGCCGCGAGCAGCAACTTGCGCCTTCCAATGGTTAACACTTGGGTTGGCCCCGCCTCCAGACGGTGGGTGCCCAGCTCTCTGCTCACGTGCATTCCTAGATGCTATTTTTATCATACGCAGATTAGTGAAGGGAATTGAGAAGGAGTGGGGGAGGAGGGAGCAAACCATTAGTATCCCTAGCGAACCTTGGAACCTCCCTAGAGCGGTTGGTCAGGTCGATCTTCTTAGAGGGGCTTTCCCCGTCTCTTCCAACAGCCCCACGGACAGGCGCACTCCTAGATTTTATTGCCTTGGGCGCCCCACGGCCCACGGGTGTAACTACGAACTGATTCTCAAGCTTGGCACTTGTCGGCAAATCATCAAAAATTTCCAGTTCCGTGCCATCACCAAAGTTCCTTTTCCTTGTGGGCTGGGTCAACGTTTCAATCGCGGCTGCTTCTCTTCTTAGGTGTTCTGGGGCAACTGTAGGTGTTGCTCTTTTTGTCTTCACCGACGCGGTGGACGAAGATGGTGAGTGGCGTGGTGTTCGCTGCTGTAGGCGGCTGTTTGTGCGTCTTTCAGCTGCAATGGACTCTTTGTAATCAAATGTTTGCCGAGACCGTTTCGCCGAAATATGCTGGCTCTGCTTCACTGAACTCCCAGCTGGCAAAAAGGGCACTGACGGTTTTCTTCCAACTCCAATATCCATCCTATCGCCAGAGGCCTTTGATCTTGAGGATTCATTACGACTGGCCGGTCTACCTGCACTACTGCGTGATGGCGGCCGACCACTGCTACTTGGCGGTCTGCCAGTGCCACCGCTACTGGGAGGTCTACCTTGACTGTTACTGCTCGGAGGCCTACCCGCGCTACTGCGGCTTGGAGGCCTCGGTTGTTTGGCCGGGGTTGATGCTGGAGCGCGACCGATGTTAGGCATTGAACGCTTCATCCTCAACAATTGGGCATTGGTTGTCGTACTAGTGTTAGAAATGTTTTCCTGGTTAGACCCTTTCAGCGCCCGCAATGACTGTTTCCCCCCCAAAGCCCTCTGTCTCTCCGTATAAGTGCGGGAGTGCGGTATAGGTGGGGGAGGAGGAATGTTCAACCCGAATGCATCTTTTCCAGACCATTTCGATTCACTGATTGAAGTTCCGCTAGACCATCGGTTGCGGTTATCCGGTCGTTTCGAGATTGCTGCAGGCTGGTTTTCTCTCTCAGCTACAGGCTCCAATATGGGTATTGGCGGCGCCAACGTTGGATGGCCATGAAGAAGAAGTCTATTACCCCTTGATCCCATTCCGGTAGAGGGCGTACTCGTCATCGCTGGTTTGTTTGTTGTGAAGGTCAAGCTCATTGCGGATCTCCTGACGGGGCTTGTTTTCCTTGTAGGTGGCTTGTGTTTAACGTTCCGATTTAACGTTAGTTTCCTCGAGTCAAATACCTCCTCTCCTTCTCCGATTTCTATGCCGTCAAAAAATTCTTCTTTGGGTGTTGGGTCCTCTTTTGTTCGGAAACTAGTGCTAGCATCCATAGGATACGATGCACGTTTTCGCCGTTCGAGGATTACTGCAAGATCTGGTAAATTTCCTGAAGGCAACTCTAATCCATCCAATGGTGCTTCGTCTTCACTCTCGGCGGTGACGCTCGAGACGCTTGGCGAGATTATAGACGAACCAAGTCTCTCCTCCCCGCTATAATTCCTTGCTCTGCTTGTTCCTCCAAACCTCGTTCCCAAACTACTACCTTCCGCCCAATCTTCAAAATCACTATCCAAAACCTGAACCTGATGCCTGTTACTTTCACCAGTCTTGATATTCAATTGTAGAGGAGCATCTGCGGGAAATTCGAAATCATTCTCAAAATCGTCGTCTACTGAGGGGGATCCTCTGGTGGCTGATTCGGACAAAGGTGGCGTGAGCAAGAGGGAGGCGTTAGATTTTTGCTGCTGGGGAGCGCGTCTGGCGGGTGAGAGCCTCGGAGTCGGAAGATCGTCGCTATCAGCAAAAAAGTTATCGTCTTCTTCTACCTCACGATACTTATTCAATTGTGCTGAAGCCGACGGTGGAAGTATCACATTTGCCCTCGAAGGAGGCCTCGACTCCGATAAAATCTGTTGCAATGTATCTGGAAACTCGAGACCCCCCTGACCACGAACTTTCAGTGACATGCCCGAAATTGGCAGTTCCAAGTCTTCCCCCCAGTCATCATGGGTCGCAATTCTTCTCGCTTTCTTCGTTGTCCCTAGCCTCTTGATAGTTCCTCCAATTAGTGCAGACGAGGGGACGTTTTCAGGTATCGGGATTCCTGCATTGATAGCGGAAGCGATCGCGGCCGCCGGTGATTCATCCAGGAGAACCTGTCTCTCGTGATCCCCACTTTCGGGGGAGTCAAAGTCATAGTTGTTGGACTGCATGGACATTCGCGAGGATATGGATTCGCGACGATCGCGGTATTCAATACTTGTTCGCTTATTATTTTTGGGAGAAGATGCAGGTAGAGGTTGTGTAAAGGTTGGATCAATTTCCGCAAAGTCGGGGTCGTCATCCCAACATTCCATTCTATCGGCTTGACCATGCAAAAACTGTGATGTGTCCATGGTGATTTTTTTTTTGGTATGTGTGTATGTGTACGTGTGATATCAGCAAAGGGTCGCTCTGCTATCGCGTCGCTGCACGATATGGTACTAAAATTTCCTAGGTGCTGTGTGTGGGTACGTGTATTGTGACGATTCGAGATGGGTGCGATTGGTATGATTCTGATTCTGATTTCTTCCCCCTTAAAAGGTTTGACTTTATCTTACAGCGTTGATGCGCCCTCTAAAAATGATGTTTCGGTCGTGAGAAGAAAATTCGTTTCAGAGTCGTGTCGTGATACAGGTCGTCAGAAAAATATGCAGAGAAAAAACAAGAGATAGGGAAGAAGTCAACAAAGGGTATATCGGTTGTGTTGGTAATTATTCTTTCGTTTCGGTCGTAAAAAGATGGTAGGGTTTTGTTGTACAGGTGAATATAGGTTGAAGGGGAAAACAATTCAGGTGGTTGTCGCCCTTTTTCTTGTGTTGTGTATGGGTTGCAGGTTGCAAATTTTGTGGTGTTTTTTTTTCTTGTTTACCCGTCTTCACGCCGATGAGAAGTTCGCTTGCGAGCACCTCACCGGTTTTCTTTGAAAGAAAGTGGCAGCCACCAGTTAGGGTGATCGCATACCTAGGGCACAAACGCAGCAGCCCTATTGGAGTTTCGGAGAATGTGTGCAAGATGTGGTGATGGATTCGAGAATACGCAAGTATGCCAAACGAGGGAAGGGGGTGAGAGGGGGAAGGAGAGGGGCGATGATTGTAGCTGAGCTGAGACGGAAATGAGGAAAAGGGTTTAAGCTAGGCGATGAGATTGTGGCACAAAGGGAATAAGTGAAGGAGAAAAGCCAGGAGAGAAAGAAGGACGGAGGAGGTTGGATTAGAGGCCGGTCACGGGGATATTGTGTATGTGTTTTGGGGGAAGAGAAGCGTGTTATTTTTGTGTGCGGGCGGAGTCCTTCTGCTGTTGTTTATGATATCGAGGGGTGGCGTGCCGTCCCGGAGAGGGAGATCTGCAGCCGTGTTTCCACTTATGGAAACCAATTCTTGGCGCGTGATAATTCATGATTGAGATGAGCTTCCCCATACCCATATATCCGCGATATCATATGAGTGACTCTGCACTTTCTTACAGCACCTCTTCTTTCAACCTACTCCACTCTATCTCCATGGGAAACCTGCACCCTTGCCCCTAATTCCGATCCCACCCACCTCGCAGCCCGGTTGATACCTGTCGATAGCTAGGAGCCCAAAGGAAACTGAAACAGCTGAAAAAAAGAACACAGGTATGATATGATAAGCGAGTCAAGCCCACTGGCCCTCCGACAAAAATGATTTCCAATCCCTGCTGTGTCTCCCAAGTAGCGGGGAGGTCATCTGAAAAAAAACCGAAAAAAAAGCACTTATCAATACCCGCCTGAACTTTGATACCGCACCCCGCACCATAGATCGGGTGCCAACCCCGAGAAAGCGATCACGCAATAAGGATAATTGCCATAGCAAGAGCTGCGTATACAAGTAGGAACAGAATCAGAGTCCTCCCAAGGATCTAGTATGCTTGAGACACCGGGTATGAAACGTAAGTTTTCCCTCCATTGAAAAGCGGCCAGGATAGGGATCCGAACTTAGACAGCGGGATGAAACGCTTAGCTTTCGCTATGTATCATAATGCCGTATAATACTCGTATTATACTTGCAGTGTGGTACAGTAGACCGGCTAGCCAGCCAGCCGGAGCTAAAGGTTCAGGAACCGCAGAGTGAACCACTGATCAGCCACATACATTATGCAAACATGCACCTGGGCTGGATAAGAACACCATCAGCGTAAGGATAGGCTGAGCATGATAAGTAAACATGCCCATCCACCACACGAGTGAAGGAAATAGTGGGACACTCACCAACTGCCCAAAAATATTTAAAATTCAAGACATTGCATACAGTAGATATTTCCAACCACCCCTAGGGATTACCTACACAAACTGGGGGCCCCCATCCATAACAGCAGTCTTTTCGGCACAGAAACAAGAGGATTTTCCGAGCCGCTGTTCCACACATCACACTGCACCTGGAATAACCGGTAGAGCAGAAGCGATCCAAAGTGTAGGGGGGTATTGCCCCACCACTTGGAATAACCGTCTCGAATCGTACCGCCGATCAAACACGGAAGTGCAACCACAACGAACAACTTGTGCAATCCGATCCAACGCACCGCTACAACAATATATTATGGGAAGGAGAGAAAGAAAAAAAGTAGAAATCGACAGGTCACTATCGTAATATAGGGAAACAGGGAATCCTATCGGAGGTTAGTTTCCCCAATCCCAGCATCACCAATAACCACGACAGTCAATAAGTTAAGCTGCCACATATTGGTGTCGAAACGAGAAAAGCGAAAAGGAAAAAGGAACTTGCCTTCCTGAATTGTGGATATCTGACCGCTTGAAATACCGGTAGGAGGTTAAAGTTGGCCTTCCGCACGAGTCGCAGGTCATGTTTGGCAATTGTGTAACGGGTTTGTTGTCTTAGTCAGCAGTCAAGAAATGAGTATCTCGGAGAGGCGTTGCCGTATGAGACATGTGTGGAATGTAATCTGGAACACGAGGGCTGCCTTAGGTTGATACGGTGGAATACCGGCAGGCACCAGGAGGTTCAATGGAGTCGAGGATGCGGATGCCCTTGCTCCCCTATGTCCTATATTATTTGCGCGCCCAGGCGCAAGCTGTGCAACTGGCAGAGAGTGAAGTGGTGCTTAGTCTGAGCTTCCCTTGATTACGACGGTAACCCGAGGGCAAACGAATATTTATGATCATATAATATCACTCGATACTATGCCCGACTGGTATCTGCTGAAAACCAACAATCCCCAGTGTGATGAGTCAAAGTATGAATTATTTTCATCACCATCGTCGAAGATATCCACCACTAGCTAGATACAGAAAAAAAAAGAGAAATGTTTAAGGGTAAGCGCCATTGAAATTAAGATCCGAAATAAGAGTAAACCCATGTGCTCATTAGAAAGCTATGCAAACACTGTCCAACAGCGCGAAGATTGCGATGGTACAGCTGATTTTGTTTTTCACAACAAACCGACCCCAATCTCATAAGATGTATAGGGTTTTCTATCCACAACCGCCATTCACTCCATATACACCCTCGCCAATCATGATTTTCAACTAACCAAATGCCCGCATGGCCAGGCTTGAGAAATGATAATGGGTCTTTCCGGACAGAATAAGAAGAGAAGGGAAAAAAGCCCAATCCATGCATCATACCACCACTTCGTCATCCATTCAAACATGGAAAGGAACAAGAAAAGGAATGAAACAAAAGAAAAAAAATAAGGGATCGTGTGAACCGTCCCTATCGCCCACTTGGAAAGAGTTGCAATCTACCTAAGCAGAAAGTTGAATAGCAACCAAACAAGAAACGGTTAAAAAAAAGATCCAAGAAACACTACAGTTTTATAGAATGTAAGCCGTATAGATATGGTAAATGGATAATGAGAAAGTATCAGCGCTAGCGATAGCCATATCTGCTGTATCTCGGTGTAGCAGTAGAAGGGGTGTTGGAGCGGTTGTACATCGGATTGCAGCAGAGAATCCCAACACGGGAGCCAAACTTGCTCCCACGCAAGGAAACCATGTGTTTGCGGATGTGAGTCGCAACTTGTTCCCTGTGGGTAGAAGAAGCATGTTGGAGTATCCATTGAACCAGGTAATTGCCATACTGGTCGCTCGCAACTGAAGGAGTTAGTAGCGAAAAAGAGACAGAAAGGTGAAACATACTATCAATGAGGGGAATGCGAGGACGGTCAGGGCGCCCTTCACACACGCGGTCAAGGTATCGATCGAGAAATTCGTTCCCGCCTATTTTGAGACATTTCTCAACAACTTTGGATGCGTATTGATCCATGCTATACTCAGCGGCATTGTGAACAACGGTATCAACAGCTCTAGAACGGTCAAGAGGCGCCCCATGCTCACTGAGCTTCGGTTAGAAATTTGAGGTCGATTGGGGGAGAGGAAACCAACCAAATGTGTTGAATGCACCAATTCCCGAACTGGCCATGAGCAATTAGATCGATCGATTCGAGGACCTCGTTGATACAAGGGCGCTATGGATGTCAGTGTGTGCAGCAAACGGATGTCATGAGAACGCATAGGTATAATCTGCGCTACCGACCTTATCCTCCTCGAGACAATTTTCAAAGATATTCTGGACGACGAGACTGCCAGTTTCCCCCAACGCAACTTCATGCCACATGCCTCGGAGGGCCTCATTTACGTACTTCATGATTTGAGGTGGGGAATCTGACCATCTGAGTTCGAAAAGCTTCTGCCAGACATGGCAAGCGTCTAGAGTGTTCTCAGCACCAGAAAAGCAAGGGAGAAAGGTATTGCTCACATCTATGAATGACTGTTTCTGGGATGCGCCGAAGCAATTCGGCGACCATAGTTGCCTTGAAATCCTCAGAAACACAATCAAAAGCCTTTTGAATAACATGGCAGCCGAACGCATCCATGCTCAAGTTGAGGGTGTTTCCACGGATAGCACTTGCTATCCCATCTATCTGCTCCGGAGTGCCATGCTCAAAGCATCGTTGAACAAGAAAGTTACCGAAGCGGTTGATCATAAGGGGGTACGCTTGAGCTACAATTGAGTCAACGATCGCATGCTTCTGTTCGGCTGTGCCAATCTTAAGCTTCTGTTGAAGAAAGATGGAAGCTTGTTGATCGTTGTTGCAAACAATCTTGTCGACGATGTATTTCCAGTTACAGTTGACACTGCGCTCGAGAAGTCGCCGATAATTGAGTGGCTCGATGGCAGATACATATGTCTGCTTTTATTTTTGGAGTTTCCATTAGTGTCAAACAGCTACTCAACCCGACAAAGCCCGAAAAACTTACTTGGGGTTGGCCCCACAGTGTGCTACCACTGCTAGAGCCTGAAGGAAAATCAGCAGTAGAGTTAGGGGAAAGCGGAGTGCCGATTGGACTCGGGGTATAACCTGTGCTCGAGGAAACTTTGTTTGAACCTCCGTGCTCAAAGTTGGAGCGGACAAATGGTGTTGCCTGGGGGTTGTAAGACGAACGGCGGCCTGTGTAACGGCCATCCCCTGCCTGTAGACTAAAGGAGCGGGGTGCGTTATTCCAGATTCTGCTTCCTCCATAGACATCTACATCAGCCGAGCTCTGGCGCAGTGCATTTTGGTATTGCATTTCGCTAGAGGTAGAAATTTGCAAAGATGCCAACTGGGGCATACTAGGCTTTGGGGAGGTAGCCCAAATACCAGATCGAGCGTACGGACCAGCCGAGAGGGGTTGCTGATGGTACTCGGTGGAGTGATCGGCCATCGGGTCGTCATAGGATGCCGATGGCCAGGGGTCAGATTTATGTGTGTTTGGGCGAGTAGACTGCGCAAAAGCTGTTTGCAAAGAGGCAATAGCTTGCTCTGAGACATCGCCTCCCAATGAAGACCCATCCTCCCCTGAAGGGCTTAAGACTTGGTCAAGCGTGTGCTTTGCTATTCTTGTATGGACAAGCTCGTCGTTCATGGCCGATATCTTACTCTGGGCGACCTTCAGCTCTGATTGAAGACGATTGACTTCGTGAAAGTGAGCAGCAGGGCGAAAGCCATAGCTATCGGAGTTATCCACCGAAACAGGGTTCTGAACGGGGTTGAAGGGGCCAGGGCCGGGGTCCGCTGCCACTTGGATAGGGGGACTAGCGTAGGCTGAAAATCCGGGATAGTTATCTGACTTGACCCTAAAAAGTTCCTTCTCCTTGTGTTCGAGAGCCTCCCTTTGTTGGTCAATCAATCGTTGCTGCTCAGCGAGCTTAGAAAGTAACTGCTGCACGTTTGTCGCCTCAGAGGCTTCCAGGAGGTTTGGCCTCGGGGTCTTGTTGTGATCACCGTCCTAGTCAGTATTAGTAACATTCTCTGGTATTTATCAAAGCAGTAAACGGACATCGTCAGAATTATTTTGGCTCAGGGCTTGGCCGAGCCCCTCCTTCCTAGTAGTTAGAGACAAAGTCAATTCATCCGTGATTTCTTCGGAAGGAGGAGACTCGGGCTGCCTATTATGTGAACACATTTTTTTCGTGACCAAGAAAGTGCAAAGGAGATTTTGTGACTTAACCTTTTTGGAAATTCCGTGTTGATTAACCCCCCCGGGGGATTCCTCACAGGTCAAGAATTCAGTTTCGCCAGATCCGGCTGACTGGGTATTATTGCTTTCATTAGGCATAGCGGTTTTTGAGGTCACTGGTGCTCTAAAGATTAAGGACTGTTTTGGAATGTAAATTTTTCGAAACGGTACGAGCAATGAGAAAGGAGTGTAGGCGGGTGTCTGACAGAAAAAGAAAGAAAATTGAGTAAAGAGCAAATGGTTGAGGATGGAGCGGAGAGAGGAAAGGATGGAGAGGCGTGGTGATTTTAGAAAGGAAGGGGAGAGGGGGAGCAGAGGTGTTGAAGATTGAGGGTTATTGGTAGAGAAGACGGACGGAGGAATACGAAAGACAAGTACGCAGGCGGCAGACGTGAGTAGGTTATGAAAGATGAGAAGCGACGCGTAGTTAAGTATTTCTACTCACGAGGGTCAGTTACTGATACCCGCAAGGCGATATTAACGCAAACTCTAGTGCTCCACGCTTTAACCATTCAAGACTTGTTTAGAAGGATTAAGTGGTGACTGTTTTACAGCCTCTCAATATTCAGAGAACAGTTTTTGGGTATAGCAAACTTGAAACTTACGCTGTGGATTGTTCTACCAATAATGGACAGTTTGGAACGAGTATTGCTACGGCTAGTTGGGACATACCTTTAACTACCATCGGCCAAACTACTTTTCTTCAATGAGGAGGCGTATGTACCCTTGAGGGGTGGTTTTATGCCCGAGTGATATCACATGAATTTGCTTAAGAATTAAGGCTGGTAAATGGAAAAGGCCTTTCACAATAATACACTTTGGTTGTCATCGTAAGCCCACAGGCAGTGTGGCGGATGCTCATCAATCCGTAGAGTGTTCGGGCGTAAAAGTGCCAAGAACTGGCGGTTTACGACCAAATTCGAGGATTTGGATATACGCTACTGAATGTGAGCCCAAATCAATTATGGATTTGGACCTCTGAGGGTTTCAACTGCCTTTCGGTGGGGAGGTGTTTGGTCCTATAGCCTAAGTTGGATGATTAGAGTCGTCGGAATAGGATTCGATAGGGATGGATGATCCCTAAGGATATATCATGATCATGCAAAGAGAGAGAGGGTTAGGTGGGGTCCCAGTTTGAGAATCTTGAGCTTCCTGTAGAGGTTGGGTGAAGGTTGTATGTATTGGGCGCCCGTTGACTACTTGAATACAGTGGCATCTCTTGAAAGATAGGGGAGAGCTTACGAAATCAAATGGTAAAGTCTGCAAACCGGACTCTATCCTGCCTTGACGAGTTCAAGCCGACCTCTGTGTGTTGCCCTCAAAGGAATAGAGTTCGCTGTGGCGGGGTTACTTGGTCTCTAACCCGTCAATCTCATCACTACCCCCACCACCCTCAACCACCACTGATCCTACATCCTCCACCCCCCAACTACCAAACCAGCAACCAGAATTACCATTCAACCTAACGAAAAACCCCGCTCTTTTACCCTTCGCTGCCCTTTCACAGCTCAATCACCTAAAACCAAAATGAACCTCACCCATCAAAACAATACCCTCTACAAACTTGATGTCTCCTTCTCCGAGGTTCACGGGGCCCGCCTCGAGTTCACAGGCGGTGTCGAGAAATCCCCTCAACCCCACCCCGGGGAAGCATCCTTTCCTACCCCTTCCCAGAACATCCGTTTGGTCCCCGCTTCGGAAATACTGCCGTCGCCAACACCACCTATGACGACTAAGGCGAAGGGTTCTGTCCGGTTCGCTAATGAAATAAAAGTCGATTACTTCTTTTACCCCAATCAATCGGTCGACCAGCCAGTCAGGATGCGCAGGGAAATCTACGATGACGATCAGGGGTTTCTGTTGTACTATCTCGAAATCTGCGAGGAAGGGCTTGAGAAGATGTGGGATATCCCCCACAGAACAATCAGATGCCAGGTCAATGGAAAGAAGGGCATGATTGAGAGGTTGAGTAAGGAGAAGCAGCGCCATGCTGAACTAGAGCTTGCCGGATATGGGCATTTTGATGGTATGAAAGCCGAGGACAACCATACGGGTAGGGCGGCCCCGATCAATCATAAAATGAAGAACAAGCTAGCCAGGTTGAAGGAGGAGCTCAAAGAAGAGCAGTTTTTAACCCCCGCTGAACTCGAGATTGCTCGCAGAACCGCCGAGAATACCAAGGTAAACATCGGAACTGTCAAGGCTTTTGAGGAGACGCGGGAGTTATGGGTGCCTAGGATGAGAAATAAGAGGGGGCACCCCACCCCCCTTCCTATTATCCCACCCCCACATGACACTCTTGGGAATGCCTCAGGCCAAAATCCGGGGGAGGATCAGAGAAAGAGGGCCAAAGTTCCCGAGCCAAACGGTAGAATGCCCGGAGATTCCTTAAGAATGCCCGACGACGTCCCGAAGACCAACACCGAGCCTGATACGACGGAGAAAAAGCGCACCCCTAAGTCAACGGAACAGGGAACCGGAGCAGAGAAACCTCCCCAGTGGGGGGAATACCTGAAGGCCACAGGTAAGAGGTCGGCAGCTGCGCACAAAAGAAGTAGGGCACTAGAAGGAAGCTACTGGAACCTCCTCTGTCCGTTTTTCTCCGCCAAAAAACCGAGGAGGGTGCAGCTCTAGCAAAACAAAACAAAAAAACGGAAAGAAGCAAAAGGGCATTAAATGAAGCTATGTGGAATGGAAGCAGAATAGAAAACGAAAACGAAGCGGAAAAACAAGAAAAACCTTCACCAGACGTCCAGAATAAAATGGATAGTGGGGCGTGTCGGACCCCATAAATACTAGGAATGTGCTCAAAGGCCGGGCGGTTGGACACGAAAATTTCTACTCAATTTCTCAAGTATCACTCATTACCGAACCTGCTGCTATCGAGTTCCCAGCACCCTGTTTTATCAAGCAATGGGTATACAGCGCTTGGCACTCCGGAGGCTTGGGCCATTGCAGGGGCCAGAATGCGGCGGAGCGATACATTCTTTCCGACTTTCTATGAATGACACCTTTGAGTTGATCCCTTCTTCTGGCCTCCTCTCTCCTCTCCCTCCTTTTCTGCAGAATATCTACCCTCCTTTGTTCTCTGTTTGATCTTTATCTTGTCCCATCTGACATTACTTTCTCTTACTCAACTTAAATCTCGGAATCAATTCTGATGCGGGTTTTATGGCCTTTTCGTGTTGCCATCCATTTTTTTTTTTTTTTTTTTTTTTTTTAAGGACTCGGATACCCTGAAATGTCTCCAGGGCCAGTGGGTAGTGGATAGTTAGGCATATCGGGCTTAAAGGGCTAATTAAATGTTTATCATAACGCTCATTATTAAAAGTCGAATCATCTCAGATGGTCACAGGCCCTCACTCGCCTGTATGTCTTTGCCACCTAAGACCAAGAAGTTGGTTCGGTGTCAGCAGAAGTGGAGACCGGGGCAGGATCTCACCATATTCTCTACTAGAATAAAGGGAGGCGTAAAGGGAGGCTGCTAGCTTAATGCCATGGCAGGAATATAGTTTCCCTTATGCAATGAACTGCAAGCATCAAGTTAAGAATAGTATGATATGCTATTGCTCTATCCCAGCCGTTGAGCTATATCCCCTATTCGCGATAACCAGGATACTAGCACCTTATCGGGGGGGGGG